>JAODAL010050744.1:0-27177 GCA_025379985.1 Phyllomedusa bahiana
TTGAATGCCATTCGCAAATCATCGCCTAAGGATTCGTAGGTCTTATAAGGGGAGGAAAGCTTGGTATTTTCTTATAAAAAATTTTTAGTTTAGGAAAAACCACATAAACACATATTAGCTTTAACCCTCAACAAGACCATTGAATTCCCCGATCTGAGGCTCCACACAAGATCTCCCCCCGTGGGGTCAAAATATCACAAGAACATCAGCAAAAATTAGAAAAAAACCGGGGGGTCCAATGAATGACCTGAAAGAGAGCTGGGACCCAACGTAGCAAAGGCTACCATCAGTAACACTACACCGCCAGGAACCAGACCCGCAGTCCCACACGTGTCCCTTTTGCTTAAGTCAGTACAGTCCGGGCCCGTCTGAAGTTTGCTAGAGAGCATTTGGTGATCCAAAAGGTTTTGGGAGTTGTCATATGGTCAATAAAAACCCAACGTAGAACGGGTTGTGTTTGGAGGGACGAATGCTGAGTTGCATCCAAAGAACCCCTCCCTACTGGACACATGGGTGGCAAATAATGTTTTTGGGGCTGTTTTCTGCCAAGGGACCGGATGGTGATCCGTATACAGAAAGAATGAAGGGGGCCTGTATCGTGAGATTTTGAGTGCAAAAACCTCTTCCATCAGAAGGGCATTTGAAATGAATGTGGGGGTTTTCAGCATGACAATGATCCAAGCACACGCTTGGGCAAAAAAGGGTTCTTTGAAAAAAGCATTTCAAGGTCTGTATTGGCCTTGCCCGTTCCAGATCTCAACCCCCAAAAGAAAACCTTTGGGGGGGTGAAAGTTCAGTTGCAGTGACGCCCCCCAAAAAATCACTCTCTAGGGGTTAATAGAGAAATGGGCCAACTACCAGCAACAGTTGGTTTTACAATTTGGAAAACTTCAAAAACGTTTGACCCTGTCTTGCCAACAAAAAAGGTTTTATAACAAATATTTAAAAGAACTTTTTTTTGACCAAATACTTAGGGCTACATGTCCCATTAGGGCTGCACAATTTTTTCGGTGTATTTTGCACCAAAAAACTGTTGACACCGTATTCCCTATATAAACAAACTGTTATACACCAAAACTAGGCGTATCTAACAGTTTGGCCTCATGCGAGGCAAGACCACAAGAAGTCTATAGTTTTACTAGTATGGTAGGGTACTCCTTGGTATCCCCATGAACACACAGGAAGCCTACAACATGTCCAGTGAGGGACATAGGGCAACCAGGCTGGCGGGCACCAATGTGACCAGACTCACAAAGTCCAGTAAAGCCATTACAGGGCAACCATTCACCTTGATGTGACACAGTTGCTGATCTGTCTCTGACCCAGTCTCTGCAGAGCACACTGGTTGTGCAAACAACGACATCTACCTAGCTGAGTCACACTCCATGGACTCTAGTCTAAGGGGACAGTTTGCGGTCATATGCCCAGGTCCATGACACCACCAACACAATATGTGACCGGATCTCCTTGAGACTCTGCCTTGGATCAAACTGTCCATTTGGGACCTTTCCTCTCCTCCTTATGATCGCCTCCTCCTCCTTATGATGGACAGTCTTACCAGCGTTCTAGCCGACTTGCTGTCCTTGGGGTCGGAAACTCCAGAAAGCATGACTTGTAGTAAGTCTTCAGTGGCTTTGTACCTCTCGATGAGGTTAATGAGGTGTTCTGCATCTTTGGGGTTGCCATGTCCAGTCCAGCACTGAAACTCAGGGGGCAACGACCAGATGAATTTGTCCAGGACAACCATCTGCACTGGTGTAGACTCCTCCGGTTGTAGACATTTTTTCACCAGCTGGACAGGTCCAGTTGTGCACTCTTCAAGCCCGCACATTTGTGTTCACGACGAAGTGAGCCAGCATCTCACCCTTCAATTTGGCATAGTCCTTAGCGTCCTGCTTACTGAAGTCAAAATACACCTTTTGTAGTTCTCCAGTTACAAAAGGCGCCACTACCTCACTGAGCCACAGGTAATTTCTCTTGAAGACCATAAGATATCCCTCAGCGTTATGTGAGAGTGTAATTTTCTGCATAGACAACTGCACTGCAGCCCGGCTGGTAGGAACGATCTTAGTGATCTCGGTATATTTTGCGCCAAAGCCAGGACTGGTTCTGGCAGCTGCTTGTTGATGTGCTTCTGCTCCTGTAGGGTTAGATGGTTGGCTTCCACAAGCAGAGAATTGGTTTCCGCCTGGGCACATATGGCCTCCTCATGCACCTTTTTCCGGGTTGCTGTCATCAGCTGGAGGCTTCTATTAGCCTGGATTACCTGTTTTAGAAGTCCATCCATCTTAGCCATCTCTGCTGCACAGCTGAAGATTTTATCCAAGACATAGGGTTACAGCACAGTCTAGACACTTTTCCATGGCCATTGCCCTTAGCAATGGCTTTTCAGTTGCTGCAGAAAACTGTGTGTGTCTCTTTTAGTCTGTTGCCCGCATCCTCCCCCAATATTTGGGGGAAATAGCACAAATTTAGGTATCAGCCTGGGCTTCAACAGACAGAGGCTATCACAAGTAATTTTTTCTTTTCCACCAGCACCAAACAACCGCAGGCCCACCCTTTGGGGCCTGAAACCAGCCTCACCTGGTAATGGGATGACCCCCACCCATACTTGGCCTCCAAAAAAAAAACAAACAAACGGGGGAAAAAGGCCCAGGAAGTTTAAAAATTTTTAAACGGGGGGCTGGGGGGGGGTAACTACACATATAGAAAGCAAGATAGTAAAATAGGACGGGGAATTAGGAATAAAACAGGGGTGGAGTGGGGGGGGGGTGTACAATAGATAAAAATATAAGGGGAAAAAGGAATAAAAATGAAAATCATAAATTGCATGCTGACCAATGCCAGAGTTGACCAACAAAATTAATAAACAGAATATAAATACTGAAGAAAAATATGACATGGGGGGGTAACTGAACATGCTGACAGAGCTCACGGGGGTTAACTGGGGGGGTTTTACAGTCTTTTAGAAAGTATCAAAGCCCGGAAAGGGGGGATGCTGTCTCTTTAAAATCCTGTCTGAAGCCAACACTGCGGGAAAAATGGTACAGGTAATGAACTTTGGGGAATCATTAGGGGAAAATATACATGGGGTAACAATAACAATATAATACTAATGGGGGTTGCATGGGCCCCAAATATAACAAACCCAGGGAAGATGACTCCTCAGAAATAGATGACGGAAATAAAAAAGGGGTTTTATTATGGGCGATTTTAAAACTATCCAGAATAAAATTTGGGAACTGAAGTTTAGCTCTCAAAAAGGAAACGGTTTTTGTCAATAATAATGATAATTCCCTTTGCCAAAGGGTCGGAACCGACTAGGGGAAAGGGCCCCTTCGACCTAATATTAACAAATAGACCACAGAGTAACAAAGGTTCAGGTTGGGGGGGCCCCCCTGGGGGAAAAGACCAAAATATAATAATTTCCGTTTATCCTTCAATAGATTTTTTTTGTCAAGGAGCCACAAAAACACTGAATTTTAGGATGGTAATTTTTTTGCTTAGGGAGGCCCTAAACCGTTTGACGGGGACAATGTTTTTTAAATAGGGCAGAACTAATAATAAAGGGGATTTTTTTAAAAAAACATCCTGGGCCCCACTGTGAGAGGTAATCCCTTATGGTAATAAAAAAAATTAGAAACAAAAAACCCCAAAGTGGATCAAAAAGGTGTAAAAGAGGAAATAAAAAACAAAAAGAAAGCTTTTTCACCTACTAAAACAGGAGGGCAGTGAAGAGCACTAAAAAGCTAAGGGAAAAAAATAAAGTGTGTAAAAAAAGAAAAAGGAAGCAAAGCTGGAGACGAAAGACATTTGCATAGAAATAAAAAAACCCCCCAAAATATTTTTTAACATATAAATGTAAAAAAAAAAAAAACGGAAATGTTGGCCCCTTTTAAAAAAACGGGGAGAGACAGTAGGGGGCGATGAAAAAAACAAAATATTAAAAACTTTTTTCTCCACTTATTTTTTTTGGGGGGGGGGAGGATGACCCCTGTTAACAAAATGTTGGTAAAACCCAACCTTTAAAGTTTTTGTCTAAAACCCCAGGAAAAGTGCGTCCGCTTGGGAATCAAAAAGGGGTCAAAAAGTGATCCCGGAAACTTAGGCCTAATTTTAAACCCCTTTTTGTAGGTAAAATGTTTGAAGGTTTTCTCAGAGATGCTATCCTGGATTTCTCAGAAAAAAAATTATAACGCCGTTCCAGCATGGGTTTATGAGGATCGTCCTTCAGACAATTTATCAGCTTCTAGGGAAGTCAGTGCTAGACGGATCGGGGGGGAGGCACTGGGTTATATATCTAGATTTTTTTAAAACATTTTATACGGTGCCACATAAAAGGTGGTAAAAAAAATGAAATGCTTGGACTGGGGGAAAATGTTCAAGTGGGTAAAATAACTGGCTCCTGATAGAAAACAAGGGCTTAATTAACTACATATTTAACTGGATCGCTTTACTATTTGGGGTACACAAGGGCATATTGGGCCCCATCCTCTTTAAAAATTTTTATTAATGATCTTCACGGGAAAACACAGTAGAATATCGATCTTTGCAGACGATACTAAGCCTTGTAAGTAACAAACAAAAAGAGGGTAATATGTTTTTACAAAGGATTGGGTAAGTTTGGGGGCCGGGGAGGGAAATGGCAGATGAGGTTTAACACTGATAAATGCAAGGTTTTCACATGGGGGAAAAGAAATCATTAAGATTACAGTAAAAAAGGAAAAACACGGGGAAAAGTGACATGGAGAAGGACTTGGGAATCCTGGGGGACAGTAAACTTTAATTGTGCAGCCAGTTCAGGGGCAGCACCCAAAACAAAAAGGATCTGGGGTCATTAAAAGGGGGTAGATGCACATATGAAACTATTCTCCCCTTAACAAGTCACTGGTTAGACCACACAGGAATTTGTGTACATTTTTTGGGCACCATTTTCACAGGAAAGGACATTGGAGCTTTAACAGGGAAAAGGCGGGCAACAAAAATAAAAAAGGGCTGGGGGGACTCGTACAAGAAAAAAATTGGGAAGATTAGGGTTTTTTAGTTAGAGAAAAGAAAAGGTTCGGGGGGACTAAAAAAATGTTTAAATACAACAAAGGTCAATTTTTGAGATCCCCCAAGATTTTTTTTATACAAGGGGGTATCAGAACAAGGGGCCCCTTTATCTTGAGGAAGAAAGTTTTTTACATAAACAAGAAGGGGTTCTTCTTAAAGCAGTGAACTATGGAATTCTCTGCCAGAGGGACTGGTATGGTAAAATTAAAATAACCGAGTTAAAAAAGGGCTTGGATGCATTTTTGGACGTAAAAAAATATAACAAGTATAGTACGGGATTCCAAGAGGGGTCATTGACCCCCAGGGATTTTTCTGATTGCCAGATTGGATCGGGAAGGAAATTTTTTTCCCTAAAATGAGGAAAATTTGGGCTTCTACCCCCTTTTGGGGTTTTTTTGCCTCCTCTGACAACACCTTAGCAAAACGGCTGAACTAGAGGGACGACTTGTTTTTTTTTTAGCCTTACAAACTATGAAACTATAAACTATAAAATTTTAAAAAGGGGATTAAGCAGGTTGGAGCCGCTGTACTAAAACGTGTCAGTAACTTAATGCTGACAAACAAGAACTGCCGGTTTCCTTCACTCATTGAGAGCTATGATTACCTGCCTTTTTTCCCTGGTGTGTGTTGCGCGCTGGGAGAAACAAGTGACATGTCACTTCTTCCTGGTGCTCAGGCGCAGGGGAAAGTGAGAGTTGATGGGAGCTGGCACAGAGCATTTTAGAAGTAGGCACTGGCCAGTGCAGGCTTCTAAAACACCCTTAAACTTCCAGTAATCCGTATGAGGGAGTGTGGGGGGAAAATCCCAAAATTTTAACCACCTTCCCCATTTACACCTGAAACCTTGTAACAAAATTGATATGTAGAAATTATGAACATTGATGACTTTTGTTTGATTTTTTTTTGAGGGCGGGTTTAAAATTTTACACTTTTACAAGCTGTAACGCTTCTTTACATTGTATCAGTCATATATCCTGTTGTCCCATAAAAAGATAAATAAAATATTACAAAAATGGAGGGGTGTACTCACTTTTTTTTTTGAACTGTTTTTATTACATATTTTTTTGGGTACCCAAAATTTTTTCTCTAAAAAAACCCCTAAATTTTACAAACTTTTCGGGGTATTGCAGCCCCAATCTTTTATTGTTTTTGTTGCCCACCTTTAAATGTGTTCAAGCTATACAGTGTCTTTCTTGTGCCCAAATATGTATATAATATTCCATGTGTGGTCTTACTAGGGATTTGCATAATGGTAGAATATTGTTTTTATAGACCTTCGTTTTAGAAATAATATTGAAAATTTTACAAAGTAAAACATTGACATTATTGAGCCACTGCTTTCAGCTCCAGAAGTAGAGTGATAGGATGAAAGGGTTATTCCCATCACAGCAAATGACGCTGAAAAGGGTCAATCACTGCAAATTAAACAAATTTCAAAATACACGTCATTAAAAATATGTATGCTCTACCCAGTACAAGCTTCTATTGATCCTTCCACTTGCTCTCTTATCACTTTGGTTACCGACCACTGCTTTGTGCTTCCAGCACTAGCCCGGAATACAGAATGAAAGGGGTTTTACCTTAAAGGGGTTTCACCACAAAGTAAAATTGACGTAGGAAGCTTGCAAATTAAATAATAAACATTTTCACCATTCATTATTATACAAAATTCTGTACCATTCTTGTTTTAGCTGCTTCTTTAGTGATCCATAGTATACAGGGGATACAACCAGTGACGAGAGCTCCTCAGTCCTGGCCACACATGCTCAGACATCACCTCTCCTCTAAAGCAGCTAGTGTGTCTATTCCCTGCTTAGTAATCACACGCCCTCACTGCTGAGTGAGTGTTCAACTCAGCAGTAGTGTAATTCTACTCCTGTCCTCTATAGTCCTAGTTAATCAAGCAGTGCACATAAATAAATAAAAAAGAAACCTCTATCAGATATGTGCATTCAGAAAAAGAAAAGTCAACGTTTTGTTCCGTCAGGGATCTGAGCCTAGAAACCCTATGCTTAAGCACCAGGCCTGAAAAGGCCTTACTGTAATGGCCAGCAAATTTTTTTTGTTTTTGCCTCCCTGTGTTTCAACGGTTGTAACTTTTTATAAAATTTTTAATGAAGCAGTTGTATGAGGACTTGTTTTATTCGTCAGAAGATCTACTTTTTAGTTTACATATAAATTACTGCAGAATTATTTTTTTTTGTCTTTTTTTAATTATTTTTTTACACCATTCACATTTCACACTAAATAACCAGTTAGATTAATACTAAAAATTATTATGGTTGTATTGATACCTAATATGTGTAGTTTTTTTTGTGTAATGTATATACAATAATTTTTATTAATTTTTTCATTTTATTATTTATTTTATTTAGTTTTTCCACACTTTTTATGGTTTTTACTTTTTTTTTTTTTGATCACACTAAGGGATAGCACAGTGTGAAACAATATACCGTATATACTTGAGTATAAACCGACCCGAGTATAAGCCGAGGTACCTACTTTTGCCACAAAAATCGGGAAAGCTTATTGACTCGAGTATAAGCCTAGGGTGGAAAACGCAGCAGCTACTGGTGAATTTTAAAAATAAAAATAGATACCAATAAAATACATAGGCATTTTAAATGTCCCCATAGCAGGTTATAGGCAGGTATAGGCAGTCTAATGTCCCCCATAGGCAGGTTATAGCAGGTATAGGCAGATAATGTCCCCCAATAGGTAGATACAGGCTGTATAGGGCAGGTTAATGTCCCCATAGGCAGTTATAGAGTTGTTAAAAGGCAGGTATATGAAGCTATATGTCCCCCTTAACAGTAATTGCCCCCATAGGCAAGTAAAGGCAGGTATATGGTCCAACTAGGCAAGTTATCAGGCAGGTATAGGTCCCCCTAGGCAGGTTTTTAGGCCCAGGTATAGGGTGTCGTCCTAGGCAGCTATATCCCCCAAGGCAGGTTATATGCAGGTATAGGTCCCCCTATTAGGTTATAGGCATATAGGTCGTATAGGCAGGTATAGTTCCCCCTAGCCGGTTTATACATTTATAGTCCCTCCCTAGGTAGGTTATTAGGTCAGGTATAGTCCCCTAAGGTAGGTTATTAGGCAGATATAGTCCCCCTATGTAGATATAGGCAGGTATAGGTCCCCCTAGGTAGGTTATAGCAAGGTATAGTCTCCCTAGGTAGGATTATAGGCAGGTATAGTTAGTTATAGGTCTTTATAGTCCAAGGTATAGTCCCCCCCTAGGCAGGTTATAGTGCAGGTATGAGGTCCCCGTAGGTAGGTAAAGGCATTATAGGTCCGTTATAAGCAGGTATAGTCCCCCTAGGGCAGGTATAAGGTCCCACCTAGGTAGGTTATAGGCAGGTATATCCCCCTTAGACAGGTTATAGGCAGGTATATGTCCCCTAGTATGTTATAGTCAGGTATAGTCCCCTAGGTAGGGTTATAGGCAGGTATAGTCCCACCTAAGGTAGGTTATAGGCAGTATAGGTAGGAATAGGTCGTTATAGCCAGATATAGGCCCCACTAGGCAGGCTCTAGGCAGGTTATAGGGCAGGCATAGGCCAGCATTTTAAAACAAAGAAAAACACTGTACCTGACTCCCCGCTGCTTCCATCTACCTCGCCGCTCGGCTCATTCCCTCCCCCCCCTCCCCCCCCCCCCCGACTCCTCCCCCCACTCCTCCTCAGCTGTCCTGGTCTGGTGGCCTCCCGCGCGACGCTCTCCCTCATCTTCCTCAAGGCACAGGCTGGTGATGTTCATCAGGGCCGCTGCACGCAGCGTGATGACACACGCTGCCTGTGCCGGAAACTCTGCGGAGCACGGAGCGCTCGCTCTCTGCTCCGCAGTGGTATCTCTTCACCTGTGTGCGCTTCGGAGGAGTCGCATATAGGTGAAGGGATCGCGGACAGTGCCTGGACCACCGCAGCGTCCGGGACACTGTGCCTCACATTCCTTCCTTCATGTTATATGCCGCTACCTGAGGAGCCGCATATAACTGAAGCGTCCCTGTCGGCGACGGGCCATCCGTCAGCGCCCAGTGCCAACATGTGACTCGAGTATAAGCTAGAGGGAGGGATTTATTTCAGCACATTTTTTGTGCTGAAAAACTCGGCTTATACTCGAGTATATACGGTACAAATGTTGGTCAGCTCACCACTGATGCAAAACGGTATCCGCACGTGTCCCGTCCAGAGCAAGACGTCCGCACCCTTAGATCCCAGCAAAAAGCAAGTGAATACAAGCGGTTCCAGAGATATCCAAAAAAAAATCAACATATTTAATTTTGTCGTTACATTAAAATATTAGGATAACCCTCCACAGCCATAAGCAAAATTCAACTCCCCAGAGAACGCCGACACATTTCTGTGGCAATCCACCCTTATTCATCATGCACAAAATACAAACTATAGTGTGCTTATATATACTATTACTAGAAGATGAATGATCCAGCTCACCTGTCCATGTCAGCCTCCACCATTCACTCGAGGTTCCACGGACTTCCGGGACGCCAGAGGAATAGCACAGTGTGCCCTGACTGCAGGCTTGTTATACAGACAGCTCTGGGGCTACTCCTAGGTCCCAAGGGTGACTGAACAGACATTCCCTGGGCTACATTGAGTCTCGGGGAGTCCCGATCACCTAATGGAGCAGGTGAATGCCCTTTAATTATGCTGCGGTCATAGACCGCGACAATCAAAGAATTAAGCACCGGGGATTGGGGGTTTCCTCCTCTTCCTGGTGCATAGACAGACTGCTCTAGGAACAAAGCTGTTATACGTCACTGCACAAAGAAGACACGCGCTGCCCGCAGTCTATAGTCGGTGGACAGTTGTTAAGGAGCTAAAGGCAAAAGTACAAGTCACTCAACTACATTGTAGCTACTTGCAGCTTATGTTAGCAGACTTTTGTTTGACTTGGGTGAGCACACTGCAGGGTAAGGCATTGTGATGTCAAGCCTGTTGGGTCACATGATATGCAGTTCAAACAAATCATACACGCCACCTTATGAACACATTGAAAGCTGGAGCAGGGCAAATCAGGCATGAAATGCCTCTGTGGTATATAAAAATGTACTTATAACAGAGCTCAGTTCTCCTCTATCATATAACCCTATATATCACAGAGCTCAGTTTCTCTCCATTTATTATATATCCTTATATACCACAGAGCTCAGCTTCTCTCCTCTATTATATAACCCTATATATACTAGAGCTCAGCTCCTCTATCATGTAACCCGATATAGCACGCAAAAACTGCCCCCTCCCACAGGTCTATGGGTGGAAGTGCAAAAAAAGTTATTGGTCGCAGAAAGTGGCACTGTGCAAATTTCAAAAACAGGAAATGTTTTTACGTTAATATGACATAACTCAAACCCTACGTATTTGTTTTTTTTATTTTGTATTTTTTTTAACAGTACTAAAACATAATGAAAACCGTAAATATTTGGTAACACTGTAATTGTAGTGAGCGCAGTAAAAACAAAACAACCGCAAAAATAATGCAAGGTTTTTTTTTCACGTTTCACCCCACTTAGAATTTTTTTAATGGTTTCACAGTATATTTTTTGGTATGTTCGGTTAAAATTTTTATCTTGTTCCACAACAAATAAGTCCTCACATATCTATGTAGATTAAAAAATAAAAACGTTATGGCTCCATCCACAGGGTACTAACACGCAGATCGCTGGGTATTTTGTGTGGACCCTCTGGGCCACCACACATGAAGATGGTGGTATAGTAGACCACACCAGGAAGCGGGGTCTAAGGGGCAAGGGGCAAGCCCGCCACAAGGCCGGACAAAATTTGTTGTGGGGAACCCCATTTCGCTACTCATGATGTGGCTACTCACTGTGACAACCGAAGTGGAGGACAAGGACACCAGCTAGAAGCAGAGGAGACAGATCACAGCAGGTGTAGCCATAGGCAGGTGGCAGGGAACAAGATCCCAGGTAGACAGGGCTGCCATCAGTCATCTATTAATTGTTTCAGGCCCCATACAACCAAATCATATGGGGCCCCCACCCATTACTAGTTTCTATTTTTTGACATATCAGTGGGCCCCTGACAGGAGTACTGCCCGTACTGTCCTATTGACACCCCCGCAGGTAGATAACGGACTGGTGCAGTGTCAAGAAGCAGCATTGGTGCATTCGTCAGACAACAGCAGATAAACTTCGGATAGCACAGGGTTAACACAAGAGGTAGCTGTAGGTTGCATGATATACACAGGGGTAACGCAGGATTCATACATATACTGGTAATAGCAATAACACAGGAACAGAGGCAGAAAGTTTCTTAAAAGTGGAGGTCGAAGGTCATTGGACGGGTAATTAGGACAATGTCTCTTTAAATCCAGTAAGTTGCCGCATGTGCTATATGGAGCACGCGAGCGTGCACAAGACGCCAAGGAGCAAAAGCAAGTAAAGGTGACTTAGACTTAGCATCTGCCACCGGAACGCTCACCGCAGCAGGGACAGAGGTAACAGGGGACACAGCAGGGACAGAAGCAGCACAAATGGCGGCAAGGGCAGTAGCAAAGGCACAGGCACGTCCGAGACAGGGGCCGCAGCATGAACTGTGACAGGAAGGGGTTAATGATATTACCCACGCAATATAAATAATGTAAGGTTTTAAGAGATCAGACATTTGCAGACACAGCAATATCAGTTATGTTTACCTATTTTTATTGTTTTGTATTGTAATATAGGAAAAGTGTTTTGAACTTTTAACAATTTTTTACATATTCTTATATATTTTTTTAAATTTATTTTTACTGTAATCCCCCCAGGTTACTGGATCACTAGGGGTATGTTTCTTTCTATTGCTATACTGCAGTGCAGTGAATTAGCCATTAACAGTAAGCATCTTTCGATTTCCTAAATAGTTTGGAAAGAAGTAATCAATTATTGTGTTTATAACCTTGCAGACTTTAAGGTTGGGATTACACACTGCATTTTTTTGCATTTTTGATAAGTTGCTTAACTGTATCAAGACTGTATAAAAACACATTTGTTTTACGAAAAAACACCAGCATTTTTATATGGAAGTGGTTTTATAATTAACTCTTATTTGGAATATGAGTGAAATTGGGGTCAACTAAAACACACATGAATATTTTCATTGCTTGTGTTTTTGCTGCATTTGTGTTGCTTTTTTCAACTGCAATGTATGAACCCATCCTTTGTACAAGATTTGATAATTGACTTGAAACACCGTTCCCAACAATTTAGGAATTGAAAGGAGTTTGCTATTAATAACGTAAGTTTCACTTCACTTCTTTGCAGCACTGCAAAAAAAGAACCGCACCAAAACACTACAAAACTGCACCATGTTAAAACACACTAAAACTGGAAGACCACACCTACAGTCTATAGGTGTAGGGTAGTAGGTGGGAGTGGGGTGGTTATGGGGTGATAGGTGGTGGTAGTGGAGAGTTTATCAAGTGATAGGTGGAGGTAGTGGGGAGTTTATGGGGTGATAGGTGGAGGTGGGGGGGCTTTAGGGTGATAAGTGGAGGGGGTTTATGAGCTGATAGTTTGGGGTTGTATTATATGTTGGCACTAAGATGCATAACACAATTATGCAGAGGGGCAAGAGAAGAGGAGAACAGAGCACAGCTTACTGGCACATTCTCTTTAGGAGGGGAGGGGAGGAGGGCATAGAACAATGCCCCAGGAGATTGTACTTCAGCTGTGGTCTGTACCCTGCAACCCCAGAAGATCAGCTGTAGGCATAATCTTCAGGAGTTGTAGAATTTAGTACTGTCATGTTTTTCCCCTTTGGATTATATCAGACTCATTGGACTATGTTGGACCAGTGTCAGATCTATTTTGTTGATAAAATGGTCAACGAGAGATAATTTTGGGGAGTGTTTATTTAAATAAAAGTTGCTTTGTGTTTTTTTTTTCATTTAATGTTAGTAATGGAGGTATGTGACAGACACCTCTCCATTACTTTGGCTGAGGCTTGGTGTCACTCAGTGGTGGTTTTGTAACCCCAAGACTAACACCCTATGCAGCAAGAGTACTGGTAAGAGCTCGGTTACCATCAGAAGCAGACCCTTTAATTTGATGGTCTGCTTTTAGGATGGGAAGGTCCCGATATTCATAGACCTTCCTCTCCTGATAGTATCAGGCTGCAGCTGTTGGTTTTACCTCAGCTGGTTATGAAAAGAAGAGGGAAATGCCGCATCTTTTTTTATTTTTTTCAAAAAGAATTTATTTGAGATGTAACTACTGAGATCATAACTGTGGATGTCTATGTTTAGATTCTCAATAAATATTTTTTGGAAAAAACGACATGGGGTCCCCCCCCCTCCCAATTTCCATAATCAGCCAAGGTCAAACAGACAGCTGCAGCCTGATACTATCAGAATGGAAAGGTCCATGGATATCGGTCCCTTTCCTTCAAAAATACCATCCTGTAAATGTCCCAGAAGCAGACCATCACATTAGAGGGTCTGCTTCTGATGGTAACCTGGCTTTTCCTGGTACTCCTGTTGCATTGGGTACTGAAGTAATAGTGACATGGGATAAATGTTAGCCTTAGGGTGACAAAAACTACTACTGACTGACACAAAGCCCAAATGATATTAGTGGAGAGGCATCTGTCAGACACTTCCATTCATAACACGTCAATTAAATGGTAAAAAAAAAACAGTGCAACAATACAAAAAAGACTTTATTTAAATAAACACTCCCCAGTTACACCATCTTTATCCATTTTATTACATAAATAGATCCAAGGTTGATCCAACATAGTCCACCAAATCCAAAGCAGTCCTTCCTTCTCTCCCCTCTCTTAATCACCCTTCCCCCACAAAACTCTAACCCCCCTATCTCACTCTAAGCCCCTTTTACCCCACTTTAATCCCCCTCTCTCACCCTCATTCTAAACCCACTTCCATCACTCTAACTTCTCTCCTCAAGGAAATATACTCACCAGTCTTCTGCTGGTGGCCATCTGCAGAGCAGTCAATGCACTGCTGGGGAGAGGGAACAGAGCTTCATGGCTCCACCCTATCTTCCCAGTAATGCACTAGGGCTGTTGATCTGACAGAAAGTGGCATCAGAAGAATGTAACAATGGCGGGGTGAGCTTGATGTGCACCAGCACTGCTCCATTCACCACTGCAGATCTCTGCAGCCACTGCTTCCCATCACCCCTCACAGTTGCTGCTGGTTCTGGCCTTCTTGCGGGGAAAGGGCTCATATGTGACAGGAACTGTGGGGGGCAGTGGATAAAAAAAGAATCACCCTGCTGCCTCCCTCCACCCCAGCACTCAGTGGCATCAGGCAGCCTGATGCAACCTGTATTTAGAGTTTTCCATCGGTTCAGGGAGTGTGGGAGGTCTCTTCTAATTGTGCAAGTCTCCCACACAATCTGGAAGGATTGGCACGAATGTGCTTAATTCAATTCAAGTCTGCCGATTTAGTGTGCCAGGGTATTACTTGTAAATATTGGTAATGCTCTTCCAACCAATATTTAACATTTCTCGCCATGTGACATGTTCTATTGTCTTTCTAGAATATCCCATCAGACCCAGGAAAGATAATCAGCATATATGGGCATAAAGGATTTCCGAGGATGGATTATTATTGTTTATTATTATTTATTTTAGAGCGCCATTAATTCCAGGGCGCTGTACATTCAAGGGGTTACATACATAACATAGGTCAAACAAGTACAATGGTGACAATATATGACTAACAACTGTACAAAAGGGAAAAGAGAACCTGCCCCAAAAGGCTTACAATCACAAGGGAAGGGGGAGAGGATGAGACAGGAGATGAGGGGAGACAGGTTTGTGGAGGGTTGTGTGGCGGGGGTATATTGTATGTTAAGGGTATCCTGAAGAGGATGGGTTTTCAAGTTGTTTTTGGGTTGGGTGAAGTGGTTTGAAAGTGGAAGGGAAAAGTTGATGTGTTGGGGGGCAGTGAGTTCCGAGTGTGGGGAAGACGGGTAAAAGTTTGGAAAACGGTTGTGTGAGGTGATAGGGAGAGCAGAGAAGAAGGTCCGTGGGGAGAAAGGGTTTGCGTGGGGGGGGAGTTTTTGGAGTTTAAGGCGAGATTAAAAAGGGGAATGTTTGGGAAATCTTTGTAAGTCAGGGTTTAGTGCTTAAATTAATTTGTGGCAAGGGGGTAGCCAGTTAAGGGTTTGGCAGACAAGGTAAAAGGGAAGGGGTGCATAATGGGCAGCAGAGTTGGGATGGATTAAAGGGGGAGTAAGGGGTGTTAGACGGGGGGCCCACAGGGGAATATGTTGCAGTAGTCTAGATGAGGGCATGGACCAGCATTTTTGTAGTATCAGGGTTAAGGAATGAATGGATTGGTTAAATATTTTTCAGGTGGAGGCAGGAGGCAGAGGTAAGGGTTTGGATGTGTGGTTTGAAGGACAAAGCGGAGTCAAGGGTTATCCCAAGGCAACGGAGATGTAAAGTTGAGTGTCATCAGCATACAGGTGGTATTGAAAGCCATGTAATGCTATGAGCTGACCCAGACCAAGAATGTAGATAGAGAAGAATAGGGACCCAGGACTGACCCCTGAGGGACACCAACAGGGAGAGGTTGAGAGGAGGAGGTGGTGCGAGAGTAAGAGACACTGAATGTTCGATCAGCGAGGTATGAAGAGATCCAGAAAAGGGCCGAGTCTGTGATACCGAGGGATGAGAGGATTTGTAGCAGGAGGGAATGGTCGACAGTGTCAAAGGCAGAGGATAAGTCTAGGAGGAGAAGGATAGAGTAGTGACGTGAGGCTTAAGCAGTTACTAGGTCATTGGTGACCTTGGTTAGGGCGGTTTCTGTAGAGTAATTCATACGTAAATCAGATGAAAGTGTTTTCTACATGGATGAGTGGCCCAGAGAATGCCGTGAAAGCAGTCATCAAACCATAACTCTGCATGTGTTTTTCCAGCACTGGTTGCAAGGTGTTTGTTCTGTCACCTGACACAAATGTCCATCAGTTGAATGTGCAGAAAACTTGACCCATGGGAAAAGGCAACCCTTTTCCAGTCAACAGAGGTCCAAATCCAATAATGCTGTGAAAACTGAAGTTTTTATGCTTTTGTTAGTAGGGGTGTAGTGACCATCTGTCTGCCTCAGCGCTGCAGTACGGTTCACTGAACTGTTTTTTTTTTATACACATATCTAGTAGCCCCTTGGTTCACTTTGGCGATGAGCTGCTCCACTTTAGTGCGTCATCCGCCCTTGCGTACATTCGCAGGAGATGTTCACCTTCCACATCAATGGCACATGGTTGTTTATTAGTAATGTGCCATTTGTCCCTTCTTGATGCACTTTCACCACAGCAGCAAAGGAACAGTCCACAAACTGCGCAGTTTCAGAAAAACTGCCACCCTCAGCACGAAAGCCAGTAATCATCATTTTCGCAATTCTAATAAATTCCCCTTTTATTCATGACAGCCATGAGGCATATGTGTGCAGATAGCCTATAACACATCTTATATACCCACCAAGCCATCTCACCACAAATGACTTCCTTCATGATCTACTTGCTATCAACTTCAAAAGTACAAAGTGTTCATTATAATGTGACTTGACTAAGAAACTTTGTGATATATATTGTTACAGAAAAATGCTTTCTTTCCTTATAATCAGTTTTCTTTTCTCCCCCCTTCTGCTTTCTTATCTGTTCACTTAGTAAATTATCAGACTTCACTAAAAGTACCCATCTCGCACATGAGCTGAAAACCAGCTTCACTGAGGGCTTCGGTTGTTGAGAAGGAAAGGGAAGGACAGTTAGTAAGACAAACAGAGATGGTGCTGGGTGTATGGTGAATGTAATTCCCACCTCCATGCTGGACTCACAGCTACACTGATCCTTACTGCTGTCTAATGTACTCCATGCTGATGTTTGTAAAAGTCTCTTACTGTCACTTCCACCCTCTTACAGTTGTAAATTCAGTTTATGCAAAAAAAGTAATATGATATAAAATTAATGTGACTGTAATTTACTACAAACATTGATAAGTGAAGGGAATGCTAGGAAAAAACAAAGATAAGTGGATTTCTTTTTCATTTAAACTTCATAGACCTGATGAAATCTCTCCCCAGACCCTTGCATAAGAACCCAAGTCAGTACGAGTTTCCTCGCCCCTGGAGGGAAATTTCACATAATCAATCATTTGAATTAGAGATGGAAATTCTGAGCTTTAAAAGTCCAGCCAAAGTTTTACTATGACACTTGCTAACAACAAAACTGGTGAAAGTTGTAATAATTAGTATTATATACAATAAATTAGAGACTTTGGGCGACATGTATGAATCTCGCTGGGTCGGGGCGCACCTTTCCACCAGTTTCCCGGTGGAATCTGCGCCTGATTTATGTCGGGGCCGGGGTGCGCTCATACATACAATGTAAAGTCCGCCGCGCCTCGCCAGTGTGTTAGGCGCAGTGCAGGACTTAGGCGCAGTGTTGGGCTGCGCCTGAGATTCGCCGCCTGAGGTAGTGCACTCATACATGGGGGGAAGAGTCCGCCGCGCCTCGCCAGTGTGTGGGGGCACAGTGCGGGGACTGGGCGCAGTGCGGGACTTGGGAAAGCCGTGCGGGACTGCGCCGAAAATCTGTTCTGATGCGAGACAGGCTGGAAAACAGCGAGAAATCATTCCACATGTCGGGGCGGAGTATGAATCAAAAATCGCCTTTATAAAGGCGTTAAACATTCTCAGAAAAAAGACTAAAACCCTTTTAAAAATTTAAAAAATACATAAAAACAAATCACTTTCCAATATCCTAATTAAAGAATTAGGTATAGGAAATTAGCAGGAAATACAGTAATTCAAATTCTGAAAGCTATTTCTCATTGGTCGGCATAAACCGGCAATCAGAATAGGAGCGACAGTGAACCTTTAAAACCTATGGAAACTATGACCAATCAGAATCAAAGGCGGGGAACAGTTCAAAATACAGTAAAATGCAGAAAAAGAGTGAGGGGTTGAGCTAGCGGGGCTTGGCTATCTCAGCCAATCAGAATAGGAGCGACAAAGACCCAATAAAAACCTATGGGAACTATTGACCAATCAGAATCAAAGGCGGGGACAGTTCAAAATACAGTAAAAATGCAGAATAGAGCTGATTGGTTGAACTAAGCGGGGGCTTGGCTATCCCAGCCAATCAGAGCGCGAGCTACTTCTCCCATTGTAGTCTATGGAGAGATGGGCCCGCCATGCAATCTCGGCTTTCATTTGCCGTGAGGCATGGAGTATGACTAAAAAAATCATTTTTATTAAGTGTAAAACATTATCAGATAAAGCGCTGAAACCTTCTATAAAACATACATTAAAAAAAATTTCCTAACAACGGTTTGTCGCTGAGATCGGCGCTACATAAGGAATTGCAATAGAGAGAATGGCTGGGAAATACAGTAATTCAAATTGTTTCAGCTCTTCTCATTGGTCGGCATAAACCAGCCAATCAGAATAGGAGCGACAGTGTCCCATTAAAACCTATGTAGAACTATTGACCAATCAGAATAGGAGCTACAAAGACCCATTATATCCTATGGAGAAGTTTTGAGCAATCAAAATCAAAGGCGGGACAGTTCAAAATACAGTAAAAAGACAGAACAGATCTGATTGGCTGAGCTAGCGGTGGCTTGCCTATCCCAGCCAATCAGAGCAAGAGCTACTTCTCCCATTGTAGTCTATGGAGAGATCGGCGCCATGCAATCTCGGCGCTCAGCGCCTTTGCGGCATGGAGTATAAATAAAAAAACTCATTTTTATTAAGTGTAAAAACATTATCAGATAAAGCGCTGAAACCTTCTTTAGAAAAAAGCATTAAAATCCCTAAAAAAACGCGTTTGTCGCCGAGACCGGCGCTACATAGGGAATTGCAATAGGGGGAATCCCCGGGAAATACAGTTAATTTTAAATTTTTTTTAAGCGCTTCTCATTGGTCGGCAGAAGCCAGCCAATCAGAATAGGAGCGCCCAAAGCCCCATTAAAAACCTATGGAGAAGTTTTGACCAATCAGAATAGGAGCGACAGGTCCCATTATAACCTATGGAGAAATATAGCCCAATCAAAATCAAAGGCGGGACAGTTCAAAATACAGAAAAAAGACAGAAAGAGCTGATTGGCTGGCTAGCGGTGGCTTGGCTATCCCAGCCAATCAGAGCGGAGCTACTTCTTCCCATTGTAGTCTATGGAGGATCGGCGCTGAAATCTCGGCGCTCAGCGCCGTGCGGCATGAAGTATTAATAAAAAAATCATTTTTATTAAGTGTAAAACATCAGATAAAAGGCTGAAACCTTCTCTTAAAATAAATCATTTTTAAATCCCGAACAACGCGTTTGTCGCCGAGACCGGCGCTACATAGGGAATTGCAATAGAGAGAATCGCCGGGAAATACAGTAATTCAAATTGTTTAAGCTCTTCTGATGGTGGGCATAAATCAGCCAATCAGAATGGGAGCGACAGTGGCCCATTATATTCTATGGAGGAAAATTTTGACCAATCAGAATAGGAGGACAGGGACCCATTATAACCTATTGGAGAAAAATTGACCAATATATTCCAAAGGCGGGACAGTTCAAAAAAATACAGTAAAAAGGCAGAAACGAGCTGATTGGTTGAGCTAGGGGGGCTCGTCCAGCTTAGCCAATCAGAGCCGAGCTTTTCTCATAGAGTTCTATGGGGAAAAGAAATTCCGAGCGAGCTCTGTGATTGGCTAAATTAAAAGAGGCGCCGTTATTTGGACCAATGGGAGAGCGAACAACGCTCTTATGGGTTTTCTAATGCAATCTGACATAAAACTATACATGGCCAATATCAAATGATAAGACTACAGAAGTTGTCCCGATGTGTATATAAAATGAATAATATGGGGGTAACGAAAAAAAAAATATTATAACAATAAATCATGTTTGTTTGTTTTTTTTCGTTATCCAAGGATAAATAGTATGGTTTCAACGAAAAGAAAGAAAAAAACATGATTTTTTTTGAATTAATATTTTTTTTTCGTTTTCCCCCATATTATTATTAATTTTTTATACACATCGGGGCAACATTCTGTAGTCTTATAATTTAATTTCGGCCCTGTACAGTTTTATTTCAGATTGCATTAGAAAACCCATAGGAGCGTCGCTCGTTCCCCCATTGGTCCAAAACGGCGCCTCTTTTAACTTAGCCCAACACAGGCTTGCTCGGAAATTTCTTTTCCCCATAGAACTCTATGAGAAAGTAGCTCGCGGTCTGATTGGCTAAGCTGGACGAGCCCCCGCTACTTCAACCAATCAGCTCGTTTTTGCCTTTTTTACTGTATTTTGAACTGTCCCACCTTGGAATATGATTGGTCAATTCTCCTCCATAGGATATAATGGGCCACTGTCGCTCCTATTTGATTGGCTGGTTTTTTGCCGACCAATCAGAAGAGCTTAAAACAATTTGAACTGCTGTTTTCCCCGGGGATTTCTCTTTTGCAATTCCCTATGTAGCGCCGGTCTCGGCGACAAACGCGTTGTTCGGGGTTTTTTAACTGATTTTTTTTTTACAGGAGGTTTTAGCTCTTTATGTGATAATGTTTTAACTTAATCAAAATGATTTTTTTATTAATACTTCAATGCCGCACGGGTGAGAGCGGAGATTTCGTGCGCCGCTCTCTCCATAGACTACATGGGAGAAGTAGCTCGCTTTGATTGGCTGGGATAGCCATGCCAACGCTAGCTCAGCCAATCAGCCTTTCCCGTATTTTTACTGTATTTTTGAACTGTCCCGCCTTGGATTTTGATTGGTCAAAACTTCCATAGGATATAATGGGTCTTTGTCTCTCCCATTTGATTGGTCAATAGTTCTCCATTTGGTTTTGATGGGACACTGTCGCTCCTATTCTGATTGGCTGGTTTATGCCGACCAATTTAGAAGAGCTTAAACAAATTTGAATTACTGTAATTTCCCCGCAAATTTTCTCTATTGCAATTCCTTATGTAGCGCCGGTCCTCGGCGACAAACGCGTTGATAGGGATTTAAGTGCTTTATTTTTAAAGAAGGTTTCAGCGCTTTATCTGATAATGTTTTTTCACTTAATAAAAATATTTTTTTTATTAATAAATCCATGTTGCACGGCGCTGAGCCCGAGATTGCATTGCGCCCATCTCTCCATAGACTACAATGGGGGAAGTAGCTCGCGCTCTTGTTGGCTGGGATAGCCAAGCCCCCGCCGCATTAACCAATCAGCTCCCTTTTCTGCCTTTTTACTGTATTTTGAACTGTCCCCCCTTGGATTTTGATTGGTTCAAAATTACCATAGGCTATAATGGGTCTTTGTCGCTCCTATTCTGATTGGCCGAGATAGCCAGCCCCCGCTAGCTCAGCCAATCAGCTCTTTTCTGCATTTTTACTGTATTTTGAACTGTCCCGTCGTTGATTCTGATTGGTCAATCGTTCTCCATAGGTTTTAATGGTTCACTGTCGCTCCTATTTTTGATTGGCCGGTTTATGCCCACCAATGAGAATAGCTTTCAAATTTGAATTACTGTATTTCCTGGCAATTTCCAATATCCGATTTCTTGATATTGCGCCGTTCTAGATTTTTGGAAAGTGATTTTTTTTTATTATTTTTATTTTTGAGGTTCAGCTCTTTTCTGACACTGTTTTCTGCCTTTATAAAGGCGATTTTTTTCGGATTCATACTCCTGCTGCAACGGAGCGGAGCGCCGAGGGTTTCTGTCGCGATCTTCTATCTGCTTCCTCGCATGTTCCGATCCTGCTTCACTTTGCCGCCGCCGGAGCTTTAGACCAAAATAAACTAGGTCTGCTTGTCGGAGCTGCCGAGCTCTGCACTGCGCCTCGCTTTGCCGACTCGCGATTGTACATGCCTCGGAGTATACGAGCGCACCGCGTCCCGCCCCGGAACGCCTACACCGCGCCCACGCATGCACACTGCCCGCCCCTTCATGCGGGGCGCAGCTGAAAGTGGCGAACACTGCGCCTAACACCGCATCCCTGCGTCCGACAGGGGGATTCGGGCCGGAAGGCGCAGTGTACGCCAGAAAACAGGCGTAAGCCCGTTCATACATGTCGCCCTTTGTGTTTCACTTTTTCACCATTTTCATGACTATTTGTTTGCTGTCAGTGAAGGACAATAAACCAAAATATCTAGTCCTACTCTTGATTAAGAGGTTGATACAGTTGTATTCATTCAAGATGTGCTGTAAGCTAAACCTGGACTCCAGACTGAAACGTTGTATATAGAGAGCACAGATCTTAGCTGAGAAGTGGATATCGTTGCACCCAGTCTAGACAATGGTCTGTGAGTTAAACTGTGTGGACTCCAGACTGATATATTATGCACAACTAACCCTACTCACTGCTGAGAAGCAGATACAGTTATATCTAGTACAGACAATGCTCTATGAGGTAAACAGCCTGGGCTGCAGACTGATACATTGCACATAGCTAGCCCTGCTCCAAACTGAGAAGTGGATAATTTTATTATAGTCTAGACAATGCTCTGTGAGCTAAACTGCCTAGACTTTAGACTGAAACATTGTATACAGATAGCCCTACTCTCAGCTAAGTGGATGCAATTGTTTTTAGTATAGACAATGCTCTGTGAGTTAAACCTAATGATCGCCAGACTGATACATTGTACAACAGCTAGACCTGCTCTCAACTGAGAAGTTCACACAATTGTATCCAGTCTAGACAATGCTCTGTGAGTTAAAGGGGTGTTATCGTTTGAGCTGCTCGTGCTGTCCAGCTAATTTTCTCTGATTGAGTTTGAAATACAGGGGCGTGTCTCTCCTGTCAGCAGGCGTGTCTCTCCTCCCAGGAGGCGTGTCTCCCCTCACTGAAGAACTGTGACATCATCATTTTGTTTAAAGCAGGGGATGCAGAAGGTTGTCTGGATATAGCAGCTCTGTAGCCTCTTGCCTGCTCATGTCTGCAGCCTTGAGGCTCCAAACTCCAGCAAGCAACTGTCATATGTCTTAGTTTACACACAACTGAAAGCCAGCAGCTGTTAAGATCTCTGCTTCCTGTCAGTGACATGTGGAGAAGCAAATCAGCTTTCAGAGAAGGCCCTTCTCATCTTGTAACTGACTTGGGCTGGTGGTGCAGTGGGTAGTAGCAGTGATAGACTTATTGTTTTTACAACGAGGGGTTTGGAGATCTAGTCCTCACAGGGTATATTTTTTTTTCCCACCCTTAAATTCTACTCATATGTAGAGAGACCTAAAATATATATGTTAATCTCTATAATGATATATATACACATTACAGGGCTCCCCTATATCATTTCTCATCCCCCAGAATATATGCATTGTTTCACGTATGTTGGAAGTGCTTGGTGTGACTGCAAGGATGGGACACTATATAGGGGAGCTTTGTGTGTGTATATGAATAAAATTATAGATGTTCACACATATATTTTCATATATTTACATATGTGTATAAATTTTAAATAAAAAAAAAACAAAACACTACTGATGGGACTTGAACTTCCAACCTCTGTCTTGTAGGGCTGATCAGCTAAGCACTACTCTATACAAGCAGCTCATGCAGACACAGTGTTGAATCCTTATGTTATACAATACAGGTGATGACGTCATAAGAAGGCGGGGCTTGCATTCGATCTGAGGAACAGAATGCCCTCTTTTCAAAGTTCAAACTGAACCTGTGAGGAGGTGAATCAACCTCTTGGCAAAAGCCCTTTAAACAGGCAGTAATTGCCCAGATCATCACCATAGAGCTGAGATGTACATAGAGCCAGCAGACTCTGGTTTCACTATCGATTTTAACAGCTCAGAGGGGAGTAAACACAGAGTGTGCAGGCAGCCAATCACAGCGCAGGGGGCGTGGCCATGACGTTTCCTGTCTAGGGGCATATCCCAACAGGCTGAATGAAATGTCAGCCAGCCAATCACAGTGCAGGGGGCGTGTTTTGGGGGCAGAAATAGACCCGGGGGCGTTTTTTGTCCCAGCAACAGCAGAAATAAGACAGATTTACAGCGAAGCTGATATCTGCTAAACCAAGTGACAGAGGTAATGCAACCCAATTACAAAAGTGCTTATTTTTACTGTCCCCATAATCTGAGACATGATCTTTGTAACGATAAAACCCCTTTAAATATTAGCTCTCTCTAGTAGTTTGCTACAGTGCATTAATCTGAATTACAAGCTGGAACAATAAAAAAAAAAAAAACTAAGTACAATAAATGCATAAATTCTTAGATGAAGAATGTCCTCTATGAAATGTATACACACAGGTAGAATATCGTCCTTGTCTTTAGACTTGTCATTGAGAATCTGTTTTGCACATTTATGAAAGCTTTCCTAAGCTGACTTGTCCTTACTGTGATACATCTTATGAATGCTAAGAGACTCGCTTTTTTTCCCTCCCGCTCCACAAGGCTGTGTTGGTCTATTTCTTTGTTGGCTTGTAGCCAACCTGCTAAGTCCATGTGACAGCAAGCCAATTAAAATAAGTGGATAATGTTGCCTCTGTTGTAAGGCTCATAACCGCTTATCTTGAATATTATCCTTTGTATATTTTTATACCGCCAGCTCTCGCTATAGCTAATGTGATATTTCAATATGTGGAGTTTTTATTACTCATTATCTTTATACCTTTCACAAATATTTTTGATTTTATTTTGATCATGAAAACCAATGATCTGTGATGTCCATTTATTTGTCTTATGTGTGTCACGGTCAAATTCAGATTTATCATTTCCTCTATTTGGCAGTGATTCCCACTTTACTTTAACACTTCCACTGCCAAGGACATATAGGTGTCTAAAATATATGGGCTAGCGAAAAACAGTCTATGTGGATGGGCATAACGGAATGGCTGCCTCCATATTGGTCGTAAACTCTGCCCTTCTACACAGACAGTTTTTAATCAGTATAGAATATAGCTGGGACTTAAAGGGGTTTTAACATGAAATAAAATTTATGTGGGCAGCTTACAAATTAAATAATAAACATTTTCAACAATCAAAATGCCTTTGTGGTAAAAACCCTTTTTATTTTTAGATGGAACCTCAAAATTTTGATAAAAAATGTGTGCTAAGAATCACAAATTTTCATTTATCCAAAAAATAGCAGAAACACATTTTGAAATAATTCATATATTCCTTGTCTCTTAGTTTGTAGAGCGCTGGTGATATGTTTTTTGCTTACAGCTCTTATGCAGACCTTTGTGTCACCACACAATCAAACTCTATGTAGTCTGATTTGAGTCATACTCCATTTATTCCCTGCTTTGTAGATGAGAACACATGGAAGCCATAATGACTGCAGGGTTGGATCTACAAAAGCTTTGCTTGTAGTCCGATACCAGGGAGTATCATACAGGTGATCATAGTCAGTACATCAGAAATTTCAAGAGATGATCTACTTATTGGATATCTTCAAGTTATGGTCTGGTGGTGGTACTTAAAGATGGAGGTGGTATACAATTTAGAAAAGGGATTTCAAAGAAACTTGAATCAAACTATTTCTGGCAAAAGAATGCTAGGTGGACACTGATCACAGTTCTCCTGGATTGTCTTGCTCTCTCCTTCAACCACACACACATTTGGGCAAGCTGAAAGCCCTTTTATTCCTTGGTAAAAAAAAAAAAAATAATTTAAATGTGTTCTTCCTGCACTAAGGCCATGACAATATAGTGATTTAGGATTGAAATTGCAACAGTGTTGATTAAACTTTAAAAAGGTTTTTTCCGTCTGGCTGTTTCACAGAGCCTCCTCTTCACAACCAGCTTCAGGCTTACACTTCCTGTGGACAGTTCTACAGCAATGACTGACATTTCAGCTCTGCTATTCCTAGCTGAGCCTGTCAGAGAGTCATTAGTAATGGAGGGGTTATAACAGCAGATCACGAGGCTACATAGCTCAAAAGGGTAAGAAACCGCAGGAAGTAAGATCAGCATATTTTTGCCTACATGTTTAAAGCTAATCAGTGATAGGACAATAAACATTTAATAGTGTCTATATTTTGCAATTGAAGAATCTTTATTTATGCTGTAACTATTTGAAAAGAAGTAAATCTAGAAATTTAGATCAAACAAGGGTCTACATCTCATAGAGAAGACCATGCAGCTGCTTGCAGAAGTGGGAATCCAGAGGAGTTCAGCTGAGTCCCTTATTTTAATGCCCAGTGATATCCCATGTAGTGATCCGCTCTAGAGAATTCCTTCCAGCAGGGGTATGGGGGAGTAACCTCAAGGACCATGAAGAGTAGATGAGGTATTCTCATATCCCAGGTGGTAAGGAGTTTGGTAGTCTAAAATACTACTGAAAGGTGTCTCATGTTAATTTTGCTTTTGTAGATTCTTCAACATCCATGGACACCACTTTTTGAGACAAGCTGGGACCTCAACTATGAAGACTTCACCAAGACAGCAAATAACTACCTGTGTAATGAACAGTGATTCTCCATACACATGATCTATAATTGTTGTTGAAAAGTTCATTCATTTCACATATCTTAAAATAATTTCCAGAAAAGATCAGATTTGTCATCACCTAGAAGCAGGTGTCGACAAGCTGATCCTAATCTAAACAATCACATATTTTCTTGGTGTCATCAACAAGCAGCAGCCTTTATCTTCATATTTGTAGATAATGCTTAAAACCATGTAAAACAAAAGAATTAAATAGTAACTACATTGAACCCCCAAGTCCCTCAACATCGCTGTCACAGTCACAGGGCTTCAGGAGGCTGAGATATAAGGCGCTGTTTGGTGGCATTGTGTTAGCTAATGAAATAGTACCTTTACAGAGTCAAAAAGTAATTTCTTTTTGTGTCATGGAAAATGTAAATTGCTTGTCAGTATGCCTGGAAGTATAGAAAACCATAACAAAGGCTCTGGCGCTATCCTTCTCATAAGAAACTGATTGCCAAGTGAAGCTGCGTCTATGCATACATTTGCAAAGCAGTGGCTGAGATGAACGACGACTTAATGCACAGTAAAATTGGTCAAAGGTACAAGGGTTGTCATTAGTGTTGATCGAACCGTTCGTGATAAGTTAAATTCGGGACCGAATGCGAACCGAGCTTTTTACGGTTCATTTGCGTAAAGTTCGCTTTCGACATTTGACACGTTAGTTTCATTTTTAGCTGCTTCCTGAACTTATGGCGGCCTCCAATCCAAAAAAAG
>JAODAL010050745.1:0-27177 GCA_025379985.1 Phyllomedusa bahiana
CGGGGCCCTTCCCCTTTAAGCCCCGTGCACTTTGGAGGGGTTTTCTTTAGGCCCTTGAAAAAAGGGGGGGGCTGTAATAAACTAGGGGGGATTTTCTACACAAAATACCAGCAGGGGGTTAAAGTGAGAAAAAGGGGGAGGGTCTCACTGCTGCCAGATTCTGCAGGGGCCAAAGCTGTGTTTTTCCCCGCCTTGCCCAATTTCGGGCCCCTTTTCCCATCCAGGTGTTTAAACCCTTTTTACGCCACCCGCGCCCCCCCCCCGGCCGCCCCCGTTAAGGGCGGGGGGGAAGGGGTTAATTTTAAACGGGGGCCCTCTCTAAACCTCCGGGGTTTCGCCCCTTTTTAAAAATGTTCTTCTCTGCAGCCATAAATCTTTTAAACCATTCAGTGTTCTGCCCCCAAAAAAAAAATTTTCCAAGGGGAAAACCGGGGACCCCCCCTGTTTTGGGAGGCGCGCTGGCCCGCTCACACATTTCCGTCAAACCCGCAAACCCCCCCGTCCACTGCACCTCTCAATACGTCGCCCAAGCCGTGGGGGGTTGGGAAGGGGGGTTTTAAACGGAAACAGGAGCCATCTTCCCCCAATTTGGGGCAAATTTTTAAAAGGTTTTAGTGGTTCCGGTTACAGAGCTGCAGCTTCGTGCCAAGAGCTGCCCGGTCATACCGGAAAATCCCGCCTTTGGGGGTTTGGGGTAACTGAAAAAAGAGAAAAATCAAATCCCCCAGGCTGTATTACAAATTTTGCGGGTTTTTCCCATTAAACGAATTTATAGAGTACAACCCTTTTTTCATCGCTTTTTTTCATGCAATTTCCCGGGTTTTATAAAAACATCTCTTGAATGGGACTACAACTTCCCCCCAGGGAATGTTCGGTACACCCCGAAGGGAGAGGGCAAAAAGTACCCATGCTTTAGAGCAAAATAAAAGGTTTCCCGAAATTTCAGCTTGGATGGGGTGGAGGGGTAAAAACGCATACCCGGGGAAGCAAGGCCCGGTTTTACATCAAATGTTAGAGGCTTCGTTATAATTGGGGGTTTACCCTGACGAAAACCCCCCAAACCCCTTGTTGTCATCCCATCGGCCCCCCTTTCCCGGTTTTCGTCATGGGCACAAATCCCCGGGAAAACCCAAACCCCCAAAGGGGGAAGGGGTATGAAATGGAGGGGCTCCCGACAGAGGTGAACGGGGCCTCACGAAGCTTTTGTGTCCCTGAACCCTGGCAGCTCACAGCTCCTGGAGGGAGAAAAAAATCCCAAAATATAAGAAAAACACACACTACTGCCTTAGCAACACACCAGGTACAGTTGGGGTATGTTCACATGGCTTATTGTGGGGCGCATTTCGCCACGTATTGCGAGCGTACATGTCATTTATTCGAGGAGCCGATCAGCGCGACTCCTGAAGCAATTGTGGGGCGTGCTGTACGCCCTGCAATAAAGCTGTGTGAACTTACCCTTAGGATATGTTCACACAGCCGATTTTGACGCTGCTTTCAAAGCGGTTTTCGGAGCATCAAAACCTCGTCTGAAACGCGCTTCTCAAGTAGAAGAAATTTTAGACGCGTTTCTCGCCGTGTTTTGGGAAGAGGTTTTGGACAAGGTTTTCAACACGGTTCTCACCCATACAAATTAATAGCTAAGTGCAAAAAACCGCAACGAAAAATGCTCAAAATCCGCGCCTAAAGCACGCTTCAAGAACTCACAGGACACTTCTTTTTCAGCGCCCAAAACAGCGTCCAAAGCAGCGCATAAAAACCTTGTGTGTGAACTACAGCGCTGTATTACGCAGGAATCAATGAAATGAACTGGGGGCGGTTTGGACACAGACGCTCTGAAAACCGCGTCTAAACATATAAATATATATAAACATACCCTTATATCGCGAGGTAATGGTCGGGATCGGAGATATTTAGGGTATGATCACACGGTGTCATTGGGGGGGGGCGTACAGTACACCCCGGGTGTTTGGGAGTCGCGCTGCACGATGCGCGGGGCCCCCATACACATGCATGTCACTTATCTCCCTGCGCGGCCTATTGTGCGAGAGGAGGCGTAATCCATAGTTCTCACTATGAGAACTGTAGATTACCGTAATTGTGGCGCACATCTCGCCTGTATTACAGCGCAAATACGACGTGAAATGCGCGCCGTAATTACGCCGTGTGAACATAGCCTAAGGGGACGTTCACACAACAGCTTTTTCAGCACCGATGCTCAAAGAAACCGGCCCGGCCTGTCTATGGCGGATTTTTGCCTTGGACACAATTATTAACGCTGCACAACACACGTCTTAGGGCATGCTCGCACGACGGATTTGGCCGCAGCCAAACCTCGTCATAACCTTGCGTCTCCTGACGCGGGTTTGCGGTGAGCGGTGCGGGGCGCGGCTTGCAGCGAGGGTTTGCCCCCATGCAAATTAGTAGGCAGGGGGAAAACCGCGCTGCCCGCCGCAGCAACACCGCGCGGCCGCCGCGCTGAGGACTCCCTGTGAAGAATTGACAGGAGAGTTCTCATACACGCGCGGCAAGGCCGAGGCCCCAAAGCCGCGGCGTGTGAATATTAACGCGGTTTCCCATAGGAAACCATGGTAATAAAGTAGACGTGGTTTTGGCCACGGAAACCGCGTTAGAATCCGCGGCCATAACCTCGTTCAAATCCGTCATGTGAACAGGGCCTTATGATTGACATGACTATTACGCACCGATACCTGTGTAAAATCAGCATCATCTGAACAACGGTGTAGATCTTACATAGGGCACAGTGTTAAACACCGTACAGTTTGTTTGGGTGCGGGATTCACGGCCAGAAACCCGTCGTGTGAACGCTCCCTAAAAAAACAAAGTTCTGCTCTGAACTGACGAGGGGCAAAACCCTGAAATGGCTGTATACAGATGAGTGATGCTGGCTTGGCTAAATATCCCATTTGCTTTCCAAAGACCCAGTGGGTCAAAAGCAAATTGAGCATTTGTTACATCCAACAGAGGGCGCTTGAGCTTCTCAGCTCCTTTCCCAGAATGCCTTGTGATACATAGTAGTTTCGTCTACTAAAAAATATCTAAATTTATCCACAGTAAACACCATAGGATAGATGGGAAAACAGGAGCAATAGCTCTGCAGCACGAAAGAAGGAAAAAAAAATACTTTTTACAGTAGATTGAAAACTCTAAAAATTTGGTGAACTACATAAAAAAAAAAAACTCACAAAAATGGCACAATTGCAGGTTTGTTTTGTTTTTTTTGTTTTTTTTAACTTCCACAAAGAATTTTTTTTGTTTGTTTCCCAGATCATCGTATGGTGTATGTGTAATACATTGCATAGGGTCGACATCACCATTAAAGGGGTTGTCTCACTACATTGTTTCATCTCACCTCAGTAATGTTTTCTTGGTTTCACTTTGAATTCAGGGACGTGTTTACTGGCTTCCACTAGGCTGCAGTTTCGCTATAGCTACAGTCCTGTCCCATCTCCTGATAGGCTGCCAGCACTGGTTATTATAGCTACAGACCTGGCTTCTACTAGGCTGCAGTAGAAGCCAGGTCTGTAGCTATAGTGACCAGGGCTGGCAGCCTATCAGGAGAGAGAGAACAGGTCTGTAGCTATAGCAACCAGTGCTGGCAGCCTGTCAGGAGATGGGACAGGCCTTTAGCTATAGCAACCAGTGCTGGCAGCCTATCAGGAGATGGGACAGGCCTGTAGCTATAGCAACCAGTGCTGGAAGCCTTTTAGAAGAGATTGAACAGGTCTGTAGCTATAGCGACCTGAGGAGTTGATGCAGCCCATACAAGAGGGGATATCTCAGAATAGGTAGGACACTAGTAATGGACACGTATTGCAAAGTGACTTATTTTTGCAAAATCTTTAACATAAAAATCAGCAGCGACCCCAGGATTGAGACAACCCCTTTAAGTACATCTTGTCCCCGCCCCCCCCCCCCCACCCTTTCCCCCCAAAAAACCCCTCATACGTGCAAAATATAAGAGTTGCAGATTTTTTTTGAAGATCTGGAAGAAATATTGACGGTGATGTGAACAAAGGGATTACCCCGGTCCCAATTTTAGGCACGCAGCCGCTCCGTCAGCCCACGTTCCCCACGTTCTTTTGCGCACAAATGATCCAAGCGTTGCCGCTCCCTATAAATAAAATAGCGCTGTTTTCTTTATTTGACATTCTCCAAAACTCCCAAAGGGAACATTTCACTAGAATTTAAAGAAAGAAAACAGGGGATGGAGGGAAGAGGACAGGACGGGGGGGGGGGAAGGAACAAGGGGGTGAACATCGAGGGGGGGGGGGGGGGGTTTTACGACATCCCGTAACCACACTACACAAGAGAGAAGGTTTTGCTGCAGTCCGATCGGCCAGAGGGTCTGACAGACGGGCACCTGCGACCCCCGGTCAAACACGGAGGTCACACAGCGGGAGATGAATGCTTCACCCACAGCCAGTGGAGGGCAAGCTCCGCCCGTCCTCTCTTACCGCAGCCGCGCCCAGTGCGGACGGGCACCAGGAACACCGAAAAGGACTGCGTGGATTGTTCTTCAATTTACATCTCGCTGTTCGAGAAGCTTTTGCCGTTTTAGTTTTACTTTGTTTTCCAAATCGTCACGTTTTTGGCTTCCGCCCGTCAAAGCTGCGGCAGCTCGAGAGGGGAGTGTGAAGGTTTATTCTTACATCACCGGCGCCAGGGACCCAACCTCAGCCCATCTCCTTCCACTGCTTGTAGAAGTCTAGACCGTTCTTGATCTCTCTGTTGGCGCTGGACACGGCCTGTAAGGCAGACTGACAACAACAACAGCAGGTCAATAACAGCAAGGGGGAAGGTAATGTATGTACAGTGACTGCACCAGCAGAATAGTGAGTGCAGCTCTGGGGGACAATACAGGATGCAACTCAGGATCAGTACATGATATGTAATGTATGTACAGTGACTGCACCGCAGAAAAAGTGAGCGCAGCTTGGAGGATAATTACAGGATGTAACTCAGGATCAGTAAAAGGATAAGTAATGTATGTACAGTGACTGCACCAGCAGAAAAGTGAGTGCAGCTCTGGAGGATAATACAGGATGTAACTCAGGATCAGTACAGGATAAGTAATGTATGTACAGTGACTGCACCAGCAGAATAGTGAGCGCAGCTCTGGATCAGCAATTACTTTCTTTATAATTCTGTGTATAGTTTGTATTGGATTAGTGTTAGAGGTGCAGTAGTGCATGTTTGTGGCCAAACCAGGGGCATTGTTAATATTCATATAGTAGGAGGTTTGTCTGTAGTTTTTTACCTTTTCTATGTTCTTCTTAATAAGCGTTCTGATCAGTAACATCTCAATTTACCCCCCCAGGGACTCCTTGTGGGCAGGGCCCTCTCCCACTGCACCTGCTGTTGCTTGTTTAGTTGATCAGTTTTGTACTTTGTTCTTTTTTATGTATTTGTACCACTTCTTCATAGGACTGTGTCCGGGAATTGATAGCACTTAAAACAATACAATTGTGTAAGTGAATTCTATGTATAAACAGGAAAATGGCGTCTGAAGGTGACCGTTCACTTTATAAGGTCCCTGATTTGGTGCCAATCCCCGGTTTCCACACAGCAGGTTCCTTCCTTGGTTTCTAACATCTTTGGAAATCAAATTTTTCTGAAAAAAGGGAACCTGCGGTTTGCAGCACTGAGGCCGAGTTTCTGCAGAAATATCCAGCCACAACGCATCACAGATTTAGCAGCGCAAACACTTCCTGAGCTTTCTAGTCGCAGAACTAAAACATGGAAGTAAGAGCAGAGGCAGCGAGGGCAAAAATCAGTGGTTACTTCAATGGTTGGAGGCGCCCAATGCCACAAGCCTCAGAGCCCTCCCCCTGCAGGGGCCGGGGGACCTACCTGTGCCTCATACATACCTGCATCACAGAGGAGAAGCACTCGGGGTCATCTAGCTGGAAACCGGTGATAATGGTCACCATGCCGGCCGTGTCCTCCTCGTTGCTGCCCTGGGACACCGTCAGCTGTTTGCAGCTATCCAGAATCTTATACAGATGCCTGTCGGGAACATTAGACGGCCATCAACAGAGCTCAGCTCCTCTCTCTCTGTAATATAACCCTATATATCACAGAGCTCAGCTCCTCTCCCTCTGTAAAATAACCATAGATATCACAGAGCGAAGCTCCTCTCCCTCTGTAATATAACCCTATATATCACAGAGCCAGCTCCTCTATCATATAACCCTATATATCACAGAGCTCAGCTCCTCTCCTCTATCATATAACCCTATATATCACAGAGCTCAGCTCCTCTATCATATAACCCTATATATCACAGAGCTCAGCTTCTCTATCATATAACCCTATATATCACAGAGCTCAGCTCCTCTCCTCTATCATATAACCCTATATCACAGAGCTCAGCTTCTCTCCCTTTATCATATAACCCTATATATCACAGAGCTCAGCTTCTCTCCTCTATCATATAACCCTATATATCACAGAGCTCAGCTCCTCTCCTCTATCATATAACCCTATATATCACAGAGCTCAGCTCCTCTCCTCTATCAGATAACTCTATATAGCACAGAGAAGCCAGGTGCCCCTAATTTAGTACAGAGGATGAATAGCACCGGCATAACCTGACTGCTGCTGGCTGCAGCATGGAGCCGAATCATTCCTGGTGGGGGGGCTGGTACGGCTTCATTGTCTAGTAACCAGTCTATAGTGGGGTGGTGAGGGGGCTTGCCTCCAGCAACCAGTGGGGCGTGCATCAGACCAGTGCTCATTTACCATCACGTGAAACGCACTTTTCAGGTCTCGTTAAGGATTTACTGACAAAGCCGAGGCCGACAGACAAAACTTACTAACGCTCTGGGGGCGTCTTATGGAGCTTTGCGGTCGTGCACAGGCAGTATGAGAAGCAGGGGGCTCAGCAGGAGCGGGTGGGGGGGGGGGGAAGCCTCTTACCAGGCGTTTGTATCCTGCCGCTTCAGCTTGTTCCTCTCAAAGATCTTCCCGGCTTCTTTCTGGCAGCGAATGTACCTGGAAAAAAGGGGAGAGGGCTGGTAATGATTAAAAGCGGGGTTCCCACCATAGACTTTGATAGGATATGCACTCAGATCGTGAGAAGTGTGGGTGCCACCTCTGGACCTGCACCTATATAAGGAACAGAATCCAAAAATGTTGGTGCAGAATGGGGAGTCGGTCACACTTGCACATGACTCTGTTCTGATGTATGGGAGTTTGGAGTACGGCCGAACACAGCGCTCCCCTGTATCGGGAACTTCCATAGAATAGAATGGAGAACACAGCGCTCCCCTGTAGCGGGAACTTCCATCGAAGAGAATGGAGAACACAGCGCTCCCCTGTAGCGGGACCTCCAATAGAACAGAATGGAGGACACAGCGCTCCCCTATACCGGGAACTCCCTTATTTAACAGAGAACACAGCGCTCCCCTGTACAGGGAACTACCATAGAACAGAATGGAGAACACATGGCTCCCCTGTATCGGGAACTCCCATAGAACAGAATGGAGAACACAGCGCTCCCCTGTATCGGGAACTCCCATAGAATAGAATGGAGAACACATGGCTCCCCTGTACTGGGAACTCCCATAGAACAGAATGGAGAACATAATGCTCCCCTGTACTGGGAACTCCCATAGAACAGAAAGGAGAACACAGCGCTCCCCTGTACTGGAAACTCCCATAGAACAGAATGGAGAACGCAGCGCTCCCCTGTACTGGAAACTCCCATAGAACAGAATGGAGAACGCAGCGCTCCCTTACTGGAAAACTCCCATAGAACAGAATGGAGAACGCAGTGCTCCCCTGTACTGGGAACTCCCATAGAACAGAATGGAGAACACAGTGCTCCCCGTACTGGGAACTACCCATAGAACAGAAAGGAGAACACATACTCCCTGTACTGGGAAACTCCCATAGAACAGAAATGTAGAACACAGCGCTCCCTGTACTGGGAACTCCCATAGAACAGAAGGGGAGAAAAACAGCACTCCACTGTACTGGGAACCCCCCATAGAACAGAATGGAGAACACAGCGCTCCCCTGTACTGGGAACTCCCATAGAACAGAATGTAGAGTTGAGCACAAGCCTGACTAGATCTCCATTCTGAGCTGACACTTTCGGGGCCCGTTCCTGAGATAGGGATCGATATGCCATCACAGTCTATGGTGGGAGCACCCGTCTAGCCCTCCCCACTTCAGGAAGCTGCTTTGGGTGAATCGGAGGTAACGCCTCTTACCTGTTTCCCTTTTTAAATTCTGCCTCTAAATATCGGATCCCGTCTCGAGCTCCAGCATTTTCCTTCTTCAGAAAGTCTAAGCCGTCTATAACTGGATAACGGAGGGAGAGGAGAGTTAGTGAAAGGATGAACTCCAGACCCTGCTTGAGCAAAGGTCCGAGGTCAGGGGTGCCCGGCCGCCCCCACCGCACCATGGACTCTATGATTGGCGCCATGTTTAATGACACACAAATGCCGTTGAGAGGAGAAGTCCCCAAGCCGCTGCGCACGTACCTGTCTGGGGGATGATGATGATGAACCTCCCGCTGTTTGCGAGTTGCCTGATGACATTAAGGTGTTGGCAGAGAGCTTGAGTGTCCGGGATGAGGTAGGGAGACATAGCAGACTGAGATTTCGGCTGCTGCAGAGTTACCTCTAACTGCGATACCTCTAACTACAGACAAAAAAAAAGGGGGGGGGGGGGCGACGAGCTCAGCTTTATCCCTGCACCAAATATTCAAGTGGGAAAAATGAACGACTTCCAGGGAGCTCAGATAGGATGATTACCTGGAGCCGCAGCTGGGCCATGTCTCTCATAAGACGGTTCCTTCGAGCTTCCTCCTGAGCCTGAGGTAGAAGGAATAAAAATGGAGACAAGTCAGAACTAGACCGGGTCACGGCTCCCAAAATACTGGAGAATCATCTCTATTTCCCATCGGAAGTGACACAGGCTATTAACGGGGGCACCAGCTGTTCCCATCTGTCTACAACCAGGCGCTGGCAGATCAGCACTCCTCAGCTGACCGTGGCCGTGCTGCTGTCTCCAGGAGGAAGAAGCAGCCATCAAGCTATAAGTATCATATATGTATTATTTATATTTACACACAAAATATATATATATATATATATATATATATATATATATATATATATATACACACACACACACACACACAACACACACACACACACACACACACACACCGAAAAAAAAAATAATTAGGGGACTACTACAAACGCCACGATGTAGCTCCACCCTTCTGTGAAATCGTCCCGTCCAGTTATGAATCACTGATTGTGAATCAATTCCTCCTGTTTTGCAAACGGAACAGACAACAGGTAGAAATGATAGGTAATTAGCAAGACAACCCCTATAAAGGAGCGGTGCTGCAGGTGGTGGCCACAGACCTTTTCTCTGTTTTCATGCTTTTTGGTTGTTGTTTTGGTCACTTTTGCATTTTGTCGTTGCTCTCACCCCTAGAGGTAGCATGAGGCGGTGTCTACACCCCATAGAAGTTGCTGAGGTAGTGCAGCTCATCCAAGATGGATCATCAATGTGAGCTGTGGCAAGAAGGTTAGCTGTGTCTGTCAGCGCAGTGTCCAGAGCATGGAGCAGATACCAGGAGACGGGTCAGTACACCAGGAGATGTGGATTGGGCTGTAGGAGGGCAACAACCCGGCAGCAGGACCACTACCTCCTCCTTCGTGCAAGGAGCAATGCCAGAGTCCTGCAAAATGACCTCCAGCAGCCACTAATATCCATGAATCTGCTCAGACTGCCCAAAACCATGCAGAGCAATTGGCATTTGCCAGAGAACACCAAGATTGGCAGATTGGACACTGGCACCCGGTGCTCTTCATGGATGAGAGCAGGTTCACACTGAGCACATTTGACAGAGTCTGGAGATGCCGTGGAGAACATTCTGCTGCCGGCAACATCCTCCAGCACGAGCGGTTTGACAGTGGGTCAGTAATGGTGTGGGGAGGCCTTTCTGTGGAGGGCTGCATGTGCTAACCAGAGGTCCCCTGACTGCCATTAGGGATCGGGATGAGATCCTCAAACTCATTGTGAGACCATATGCAGGTACAGTGTATATATATATATGGTATTCCCACCCATCACGCTTATGTGATAGGTGCATGCTCTGATGTACTCTGCGCTCCCATTGAAATCCAACCACCTCACCGTTCACAACAAAGAGTTCCTGGAGCCCATTCTCGAGATACGTGTGGGTCCTGCACTGGTCACACATTGATAACATACCCTACCAATACGCCATTTATGTGTAAGACGTTTTGCATACCTGACTGCATGAATACTGACAGCCATAGTGTATCATGTCCTTATAAATACCTGACCCCTGCTCACCTGTTACCTTGAATACTACCCACTATCCCGCTGCCGATATTCCCCAAGACTCGTCAGGCGACAGACCTGACTGTGGAGCGTAACCGGTGAACGCATGGGTGACTATCTACAGCACAGGTGCGGCCCTCCAGCTGTTGGGAAACTACAACTCCCATGATGCATTTATATACTCTATAACAGTGAGCATGATGGGAGTTGTAGTTTCCCAACAGCTGGAAGGTCACAGGTTTGACACCCCTGATCTACAGGACACTACAAGGCACAGCATGACGACTTAGCTGCAGCTTTCATATTGCTGAGCCTGTGCATTTCCACTTTTCGGTTATCATCACGGTCCATCAGAACAGACGGGTGACAAGTACAACTAGGGTGCCCCGACAGATACTATTTAGCCACCATGGCCTCACAGAAGGCAATACAGCAAACAATCCTGTGTAGTCTATGTTTGCTCTATTTCCCGGCAGCATGCTCTTTCCCTAGTAAACTCACAAGTGTAGCCTAACACGACTACCACTTGGAGATCATATACTGCTGGGAAACAGCAAACATAGTCCAGGATTGTTTGCTTCATTGACACCCGTTGAGCCGCGGCAGCCAGTCTGCGGTACCCGACCATCCTGACGGATATCTCTGACATAGTCCGTAACGCAGTGTGAACAGCCCCTTATCAGAAGCAGCCGCGCTCACCATGCGGAACTGCGCCTGAGCCTGGTGCAGAATATTGTCCTGCTGGGACTCGGCGATGCTGGTGAAGATCGCAAGCTCCGGGTTGTACTGTAGGACGTTGCCCTGCAACTGATTGAGGAAGTGGCCGAAGCTTCGGATGTAACAGCTGCGCACGATGGACTGAAGAGAAAAAAAAATTGGAAGTTAAAGGGGAACTCTCCTAAACATGTAGCCAAATATAACGGTATTCCCAAATACATTGCTGTCCTGATTTTGCTTCATTTCAGAGCAGTTCTGATCTCTGTTTACAAGATTCCCTAGATTACCGACCACCTCTCTGTTGCAACAGCCTGCAGCACTGGCCAGGATGGCGAGGTAACTCCCTGTTGTGTCTGATCTTATGATCGGCAATTTTTAACCCTTTAGAGCACTGTTGCCTTGTGCCCTACTCTAACAGGCTCAGCTATAAATAGCAGAGCTGAAATGTCAGGCTGTGGGTTGTTCTACAGCAGTGAACAGGAAGCGCGAGTCTGAAGGTGCAAAACCCGTCCACAGCCTGAACAGGAAGTGCGAGCCTGGAGCTACAGGAAGCGCGGGCCTGAAGCTGCAGAACCCGCCCACAGCCTGAACAGGAAGCGCGAGCCTGAAGGGCCCACAGCCTGAACAGGAAGTGGGAACCTGAAGCTGGCTGTTTAGAGCAAGCTCTGTCAAATAATCAGATGGGAAAATTCCTTTAAACTGGGATTAAGGAGTAAAACAATGAATTAAAAATTCCAAAACCAGCTTCACTACAGATTTTTCAAACCACAAATCTACTGACGGTGTAGACGGATGAGGACCATCACCTCTTCCAGGACGGTAAGCACCGGCCGCTCCTTCTCAAAGTTGAACTTGCGATGTGCGGCCTTCAGTGGCGGTAGGTTCCTCAGAGCGGCGTCTTCCGGGAGTAATATATGATGCTTCATATCCGCCTGCTCCGACTCCTGCAGCAGATTCTGAACCTCGCTGCACAGAGAGATCCCTGAGGAATCGACCACATTACCTTCAGTCCACGCTATGTGGATACAGACAGCAGAGACCACACAACCTCCGCTGCGTTCTTACCGGACTCCTGGATTTTGGCTGCAGACGGTAGTAAGTTCAGAAGCACCGACAACCGGTTCCATAAACTCTGGGAGCTCTGAAGAGACAACATGTGAACAACAAGGTCCTCTTAATGCAGACTTACATACCAGCCCAGAAGATGTCGCTATCAGTCAGCCACAGCACATACCCATGTAAGCCTGGTCACACATGCATCTGCTCTGATGAAGGGTGCGCAGCCAGCACCAGGCACAATGGCGGCGACTTATCTGCCTTGAACACAGAATCAGAGCGCTCAATCACAATGTCTGATCCTTCTTCCAAAATCGGGACAACCCCTCACACACACACTAGATCAGGCATCCTCAAACTGCGGCCCTCCAGCTGTTGGGAAACTACAACTCCCATCATTCCCACTGTTAGAGATTATATAAATTCATGATGGGAGTTGTAGTTTCCCAGCAGCTGGAGGGCCGCAGTTTGAGGATGCCTGATCTAGATTATCGGCTGCGCAGCTGGAACCTGTGGGTTCTGCTGCTGTTTATCTAATGTGTATGGGCAACTTCAGGGTAGAAATACACGGTGCGGTCTCTGAGCGGTCACGGTGCCCTGCATTAGGGATTTTCAATTCCCTTTAAAAGAGGCGTTGCCAGGACTGCACTTCTGCAATTGCAGCTGTCATCCCCTTTCATTTCTATGGGAGTTCCGAATGAAGCCGAACGAGTGTACTATGACTGTGGCTATATTCGGAGCGCCCATAAAAATGAATCGGGAGGACGGCTGCAAGCGCCACCCTCTTCATTCTGTAACACAACTGGCACATAGCTAGATATTAAGCAACCTATAACTATAAAGCTGAAGTGCAGTCATGGGAACACCCCTTTAACAAGCAGCCTCATTGATTTTCAGGTGAACGTTGCAGGAGCACGTAGCCACTGAAGAACATTAATCGTCAACAGCTGCACGGATTTGGAGGCGTTCAGATGCAAATCCATGGAGCCGCTCGTCAAGCTAATTGACAAGCCCTGGTGTGTGTGGGTGGCAGTTCTTGGCCACATCATGTCTTAGGCCATGTTCACACGGCTTAAAATGGGACGCATTTCAGTTCGCAATTACGCGCCGTAGTGCGCGAATTACGGCTGGAATACGTCCCAGTCATTACGGTAATCCACAGTTCTCAGAGATCTATGGATTACGTCTCCTCTCCCTGCTCGGTGAATCCGTCGCGGGGGGAGATAAGCGACATGTCATTTGCTAGCGGCGTATACGCACCGATAGTAAATGGGCCGGCGAGGTGCCGCCCCCCCCCTGCCCCCCCGCTCACTGCCCCGCTCCTGCCCCGCCCACACGGCGTAATTACGCCCCGCAAATAAGCCGTGTGAACCCAGCCTTAGGCTACTACACCAATGAGCCTACTCCCAGGGGTACAACAGCTACAACTTCCAACAAAAAAAAGTTCTAGACAAGGAATGACCCAGAACAGCAAGTCCTCTACAGCAGGGGTTCCCAAACTCCAGTCCTCAGGGCCACCAACAGGTCATGTTTTCTGGTTTTCCTTAGCATTGCACAGGTGATGTCATTACGGTCAGTGCATGCTGCACAGGTGAGGTCATTATGCGGCACAGGTGAGGTCATTATGCGGCACAGGTGAGGTCATTATGCGGCACAGGTGAGGTCATTATGCGGCACAGGTGAGGTCATTATGCTGCACAGGCGAGGTCATTATGCTGCACAGGTGAGGTCATTATGCTGCACAGGTGAGGTCATTATGCTGCACAGGTGAGGTCATTATTGTCAGTGCATTCTGTGGGAGATCCTGAAAACATAACCTGTTGGTGGGTCCTGAGGACTGGAGTGGGGGGGTGGGAGACACTGCTCTACAGCAATGGTTGGAGTGAACACCATCACTATTGTGACTCCCCAGTTGTGTTAGAGGAAAGGGTTGTTCATTAACATCAGACAGCCTGCACATTACCCACTGCCCAGCATTGTACCTGCGCACACATGACGACTATATCTGTGTTGGTCCTCAGCCAGTCCAGGAAGACCTTGACACTAGCTAAGAGCCCCTCGCTGGTGATGACCTCCAGCCTCTCCTGAAGAGTCCGCTCATTGGGGCTTGATTTGTTGCTCTCGATGCTTTCTTCAGAGTCGGAGACGTCTCCTAAGAAAAAAAAAAAAAAAAGGTGAACAGCTTGACATAAGAAAGTGATAAACATTGCGCACACAGGTCTCATCAGGGATGTTCCTTTAGGTTTCATAATATTCTACTTTAGGGTGAATTCACCAAGGTTTATAGCAGTGCGCACTGTGTGTTTTAGAAGTACGCACTTACCAGCGCATACCTCTAAAGCGCTCTGACTGCCCCTATTCACCCTCCCATGTCACTTTTGCCGGCCGCGTGCTACCTGCCAGGGAATATGTTGTAATATCATAGCACTCAATAAGTGTTCTGATTTTACCATATTTGGGTGCACTGCAGCGCAATTTCGCCCTCAAATACAGCCTGCAAAAATGCCTTGTGAACATACCCTTAGGAAAAACTGGGTAACCAATAACAAGACTGCCCTTACCCATAAGAGAGCCATATCCCAACATCACAATATGAAAAAGAGGGGCCACAATTTGACTACTGCTACAGCAACCAGCTTTCCCAGACCAGCTACTATTACTATTTATGTACATGCAGGAGATACAAGACTCGGTAGATGAGCCACTAATGCGCCCAATAAAGCCAGGCAAGAAAGAGTCAACTCTTAGGCCTCGTTCACACGGCTTATTTCGCCGCGGATTTGCCGACGGATTGACGATCGTCAATCCGTCGGCAAATCAGTCAGAAATAAGTAACAGCCCATTTTCTATTGATTTCAATAGAAAATACGGCTCGTCGTTCACACGACGCGTAGTTCCGTTCCGGATTGCCGCCGCGGATTGACGACGGCAATCCGGACGGTAAAACAATTGACATGTCTATTTACGGACGGATTCACCACCGATAATGAATGGAGATGGTGAATCCGTCGGGAAATCAGTTACAAATACTTCCTACACTTAGTGACACTTATTTGCAACTGATTTTCAACTGATTTCAGAACGTATTTACGATCGGCAATCCGATGTAAATACGTTCTGAAATAAGCCGTGTGAACATAGCCTTAGGGTATGTTCACACAAAGTATTGAGGCGCGTACAGTAAATAGTTTCTAACGGGAGCGCGCACTGACATTGACATTCATTACTCGTGACGCATATTCGCATAATTGACGTCACTTATCTCCCCGCACATACAATATGATCGTATTGTACGCGCGGGAGAACAAGACGTAATCCATAGTTCTCTATGAGAGCTATGGTTTACCGTAATTACGGGGCACACTTCCATGTGTATTAAGCGCAGTACGCCGCAAAATGCGCCCCAAAATAAGCCTTGTGAACATAGCCTTACAGCTGGAGACCAAGCCTTCCCAGACCTCTGTACAGCAATAAAGGTGTATGTTCACACGGCGTAACTGCGTTGCACATTTCGGTGCATATTTGCGCTTCAATAAGCTCAAAATGCGCCCCACAATTACAGTAATTCATGGTTCTCAGAGAGCTATGAATTACATCTGTCTCCTCCAGCGTACAATACGCTCATATTGTACAGTGGGAGAGAGAAGTGACATGTCACTTCTTCGTGGCGCTTACTTGCCGTGGATAATGACAGTGAAAGGGAAACCCTCCTAGATGACCAGCGCATACTTCTAAACCACCCAGCACATTGTGGCGCATACAGTACACACACAATACGCCGTGTGAATATACCCTAAGGGATACAGCCCAATGTAACAAGGCAGAGCGCCCACTCCAGAGTAAAGCTAGGCGACAAGCCCTGATACACTGACCGTGGCTGTCACATGCCTCACCTGGTTCCATCAGGCTGGTCTTCTCCACCTCTCCATTCATGAGAGGCTCTGGCTCTTTGATGATGGGGGGTGCGGGTTCTGATGCAGGTTTCACAAAGACGTTGGTGAAAGTGGGAGCCAGGCGGAAGCAGCGCTTGGTCTGGAACATCTGGGTGGACATCGCTTGCAGGTTGCTGGCTATGCTCGCCTCGCTGGTGGTTGGTCCAGGACCGTTCACAGGCTCCTGGGCATCAGCCTTGGCAGAACTGGCAGGTTTGGTCTCCTCTAGGGGCCTGGAGGCTTCCTTGCTTTCTGTTGGATTCTTGACCTCCTCTCCAGGTTCGTCCTCCATGTCTTCCAGGTCAGACCGGGACTCCTGACTGTTCATATCGGAGTCCGACTCCATGTCAAAGGCGGCTTCTTCATCGCTCTTCTCGGACGCACTCTCAGAAATGTCGCTGCCCTTGGCCGAGCCGTGGCTGGAGTCGGAGTCGAACCCCTCACTCAAGTCGCTCTCATCCACCTTCCTGACGGGTCTCCTCCTCCTCAGACGGGAGAGACGTGAGTACTTTTGGCTCTTCTTACTGCGGGGTTTGGCTCGTGTCGGCTTGTTGATCTGATTCAGCTCGGGTTCGGCTTCTTTCTCAATTATGTCCGAGACCTCTTTGCATTCTGGGTCGTCTGTGGAAGGAATTCAGAAATCAGTGGACTATTCATTAAAGGGGCGCTCTGATCTTACATAGTCATGTCATATTGACAGCTTGGCTGTACTCAGAGCTCCCATAGGACAGTGGAGAGAGTGGTGCTCACGTGTGACCGGCTTTCCTTCCTTAACAGAGAGTTTTGTGAGCCCGTTCCGGAGATCAGACTTTGAAGGCCTATCCTATCGATATGCCACCAAAGTGCTAGATCAGAACAACCCTTGAACAGAGGTGAAGACCCTGTAACCCTAAAGCAAGCCAATACCACAGTATACAAGGATGGAGCAGCGATTCAGGAGCCACCATGCACTGCACGTCATAGACAGGGACAATAGATGGGCCCTTATTACAGCATACAAGGATATAGCAGTGATTCAGGAGCCACCATGCAAAGCAAGTCAGACAGGGACAATAGATGGGCCCTTATTACAGCATACGAGGATATAGCAGATATTCAGGTGCCACCATGCACTGCATGTCAGACAGGGACAATAGATGGGCCCTTATCACAGCATACAAGGATATAGCAGTGATTCAGGAGTCACCATGCACTGCACGTCATAGACAGGGACAAAAAATGGGCCCTTATCACAGCAGACGAGGATATAGCAGCGATTCAGGAGCCACCATGCAATGCATGTCAGACAGGGACAATAGATGGGCCCTTATCACAGCATACAAGGATATAGCAGTGATTCAGGAGCCACCATGCACTGCACGTCATAGGCGGGACAATAGATGGGCCCTTATTACAGCATACAAGGATATAGCAGTGATTCAGGAGCCACCATGCACTGCAAGTCAGACAGGGACCAATAAATGGGCCCTTATCACTAGCAGACGAGATATAGCAGTTGATTCAGAGCCACCATGCACTGACATGTCAGACAGCGACAATAGATGGGCCCTTATTACAGCATACGAGGATATAGCAGTGATTCAGGTGCCACCATGCACTGCATGTCAGACAGGGACAATAGATGGGCCCTTATCACAGCAGACGAGGATATAGCAGTGATTCAGGAGCCACCATGCACTGCATGTCAGACAGGGACAATAGATGGGCCCTTATCACAGCATACAAGGATATAGCAGTGATTAAGGAGTCACCATGCACTGCACGTCATAGGTGAGGACAATAGATGGGCCCTTATCACAGCAGACGAGGATAGAGCAGTGATTCAGGAGCCACCATGCACTGCACGTCATAGACAGGGACAATAGATGGGCCCTTATCACAGCAGACGAGGATATAGCAGTGATTCAGGAGCCACCATGCACTGCACGTCATAGGTGGGGACAATAGATGGGCCCTTATTACAGCAGACGAGGATATAGCAGTGATTCAGGAGCCACCATGCACTGCACGTCATAGACCGGGACAATAGATGGGCCCTTATCACAGCATACAAGGATATAGCAGTGATTCAGGAGCCACCATGCACTGCACCTCATAGGCGGGGACAATAGATGGGCCCTTATCACAGCAGACGAGGATATAGCAGCGATTCAGGTGCCACCATGCAATGCACGTCATAGGCGGGGACAATAGATGGGCCCTTCCTGATGATCACCCTGATAAAAAACCCAAACCGCACACAAGCACCCACCTGGACTGTCACCCACCTGGACTGTCGTTCTGGAAGGCCGGGACCGGACTCTCCTCCAGCTCCGCCTGAAGTCTTATATTGACATGGTTCACCAAGTGGGAAAAGAGCGCCAACGTGAAGGCTATGGCGGCGCTGTACTGCTTGGAATCTGGCAGAAGGAACAGCACAAGACATGAGGACATCTTCAGACTCAGACATGACTGGAGACCAATGGTTTGTACTGGTTTTCGTAATCAGATGGAGTGGTTAGTGTCAAGCTACAGCTCATGGACACAGAATGTACCCAATGCTAGAGAAATAGGTCACCCACAACTAATAAGCAACTACTAAGCAATCCCCAATAGTGCCAGCATGCCAAATCTGCCCCACCCACCCGTGAGCTCCCCCACCTATGGGCGTCACGTGACATTACAACAGTCCCTGCTGCCCCTTCACATGTCATATGGAGGAGACAATTTTGGTGGTGCAATGGTGCCCACTGGTCCACGTTGGGCAGATATCACAATCCTAGGTCCTTTCCCTTCAGTACATACCATGTAATTTAATACTCGGCTAGTTGCTCCTTAGCAGAGTACACCCCTTTACTGCTATAAAGTGACATTCTGCTACCCGATGCCAAGGAGCACTAGTAGAACACAAAGTCAAGTCGTATTATTATGAACACCAGCTAATATCAAGCATGAACAGCAGCTAGTGTGGTGGAAGGGAAGTGTTGTGTGATCCTATGTGTCTCCATTTTAATGTATTCATTAGTATAACACCACGTATGCCTTTGCTCATTGTACATAAAAGCTGCTGTATAACTCTTTTCTAATGTGTTTTTCTGCATTTGTTATTTTAACTTTTTTTTTTTTTTTTTTACACCATTAAAATTTCACACTAAATAACCAGTTAGATGCATTCTACAAGTTACTTTGGTTGTGTGGATACATAATGTGTGTAGGTTTGTTTTCTTTTGTGTAATGTCTGCACAATTTTTTATTAAATATTAATTTTTATTTCATTTCTTTCCACACTTTTTTGTTTTATACTTTTTATTTTTTTCTTAATCCCATTAAAGGATAACTTTTTTTTTTTTTTACACTTCATAATGTATTCGTACACTCCTGTATCCCAATACATTACACTCTGTGTCAGAAGGACACGGGCTGCTGTCAGGGTAACACACAATGTGCCCTGACCGCAGGCTTAGGCTATGTTCACATGGTGTAATTGTGGGGATGTATTTCACCCGCAACTACACCGTGTGCTCAGGAGCGGAGGCGGGGGGCGGCAGCCCGCCGGCCCCATAGACATTCATTATTCACTGCGCGTATACCGCCATGAATAACTGATATGTCACTTCGCCGAGCAGAGAGAGAGGAGACGTAATCCATAGTTCTCTATGAGAACTGTGGATTACCGTAATGACTGGGACGTATCTCGCCCCGTAATTAGCGCTGTACTGCCATGTGAACATAGCCTTACTATACAGACAGCCCTGGGGAAAGTCAAGGTGCCCAGGGCCAACTGCATAGATATCCCCCAGGCTCCATTGGGCACTAGGAGTCCCATTGACCAGATGTGAGCAGGAGGAATCTGTGACTGCAGTATAATCAAAGGCTTTCTTTAGACACTGCTGCAAGGACAGAGCGGTTTTACCGCGCCGAGAGCCGTCACCCCCACTGTAGGCAGTAACGTTTTCTGGCGCAGACAGAGAACACGCACCGCCTGACGTCAAAAGACCGTGAGCTGCCAAGAAGGGGTTAACTAACAGCTCCATCTAGAGATCTTTGGCGACTGGGTGTAACTTACCCCAGTCCAGACACAATCTCACCTGCCCTCTTCAGGCTGTGGACGCACATCAGACAGATGACTACCATCCTGAAGACCAGCAGGTCTGGCAGAAACGAATAGCCTCCTTCATACTCCTCCTCATCCTCACTGGCCGAGCTCAGGCTGACGGACGAGGGCAGGTAAAACATGCACAGATTTAAATCCTCCAGGACTGACTGGCAGAGCGAGGTGAGCTCCGAATCCACCGAGCTGCGGGAGGAAGGGGAGGAAAATCAGTGTCCTGCAACGTACAAAACACCTTAAAGGGGTTGTCTCACTACATTGATTCGTCCTGTTTTCTAGGTTTCATTTTGAATTCAGGGGCGTGTTTACTTGCTTCCACTAGGCTGCAGTAGAAGCCAGGTCTGTAGCTATAGCAACCAGAGGAGCTGATGCAGCCCATACAAGAGGGAATATCTAGGAATAGGTAGGACACGTATTGCAAAGTGACTTGTTTTTGCAAGATCTTTAACATAAAAAGCAGCAATCCCTGTAGTGAGACAACCCCTTTAACATACAGGGGCACATTCACGAAGAGAGTAGCTCCAGTATTCTAGTGCAATTTGTACCAAAACTAAGAGTACATGCTTCAGAGACTCCAGCACTCAGTCTGGAGACACCAGTGAACTATTACTATTCTGGACTCTCACGGTCCAGGTACCTGGACACCCGCTATGCTGGGCTCACACTACAGGTTACAGAGGATGGTAATTGGGGCACTTACCTGCTCTTAGGTTGCAGGAGCCTCTGGAGATACATGAAGCTGACCAGTAACCGCTTGATATCCTTACACCTGCAATCAGGGAGGGATAGAAAGCGATTAGCGTAACCATAGCTACAGACTACAGTCCAGAAGTCTTAACAAGGAAAGGCCAATTGAGAAACCCTCTATACCAGTGTTTCTCAACTCCAGTCCTCACACCCCACCAACAGGTTAGTTTCAGGATCTCCCACAGAATGCACTGACAATAATGACATCACCTGTGCAGCATAATGACATCACCTGTGCAATGCTGAGGAAATCCTGAAAATTTGGCCTGTTAGTGGGTCTTGAGGACTGGAGTTGAGAAACACTGCTCTATACAGTCATGGCCAAAAGTTTTGAGAACGACACAAATATTATATTTTCACCTGATCTGTTGCCCTCTGGATTTTCTGTGCGTTTGTCAGATGTTTTTATCACATACAGAAATACAAGTGCAATCATATTATGAGTAACAAAAGCTTTTCTTGACAGTTAGAATGAGTTAATGCAGCAAGTCAATATTTGCAGTGTTGACCCTTCTTCAGGACCTCTGCAATTCTCCCTGGCATGCTCTCAATCAACTTCTGGACCAAATCCTGACTGATAGCCGTCCATTCTTGCACAATCAATGCTTGCATTTTGTCACAATTTGTTGGTTTTTGTTTGTCCACCCGTCTCTTGATGATTGACCACAAGTTCTCAATGGGATTAAGATCTGGGGAGTTTCCAGGCCATGGACCCAAAATCTCTATGTTTTGTTCCCTGAGCCATTTAGTTATCACCTTTGCTTTATGGCAAGGTGCTCCATCATGCTGGAAAAGGCATTGTTGATCACCAAACTGCTCTTGGACGGTTAGCAGCAGTTGCTCTTGGAGGACATTCTGGTACCATTCTTTATTCATGGATGTGTTTTTAGGCAAGACTGTTAGGGAGCCGATTCCCTTGGCTGAGAAGCAAGCCCACACATGAATGGTTTCTGGATGCTTTACAGTTGGCATGAGACAAGACTGGTGGTATCGCTCACCTTGTCTTCTCCGAACAAGCTGTTTTCCAGATGTTCCAAACATTCGGAAAGGGGATTCATCAGAGAAAATGACTTTACCCCAGTCCTCAGCAGTCCACTCCCTGTACCTTTGGCAGAATATCAGTCTGTCCCTGATGTTTTTTTCTGGAGAGAAGTGGCTTCTTTGCTGCCCTCCTTGACACCAGGCCTGGCTCCATGAGTCTCCACAGTCTCACAGTGCGTGCAGATGCACTCACACCTGCCTGCTGCCATACCTGAGCAAGCTCTGCACTGCTGGTAGCCCGATTCAAAGCTGAAACACTTTTAAGAGACGGTCCTGGTGCGTTGCTGGTCTTCTTGGGCACCTTGGAGCCTTTTTGGCAACAATGGAACCTCTCTCCTTGAATTCCTTGATGATGCGATAGATTGTTGACTGAGGTGCAATCTTTCTAGCTGCGATACTCTTCCCTGTTAGGCCAGTTTTGTGCAGTGCAATGATGACTGCACGTGTTTATTTAGAGAAACCATGGTTAACAGAAGAGAAACACTGATGCCAAGCACCAGCCTCCTTTTAAAGTGTCCAGTGGTGTGATTCTTACTTAATCATGACAGATTGATCTCCAGCCCTGTCCTCATCAACACCCACACCTGTGTTAATGGAGCAATCACTGAAACGATGTTTAGCTGCTCTTTTAAGGCAGGCCTGCAATGAAGTGGAAATGTGTTTTGGGGGAAAAAGTTCATTTTCTTGGCAACGATTGACTTTGCAATTAATTGCTGTTAAGCTGATCACTCTTTATAACATTCTGGAGTATATGCAAATTGCCATTATAAAACCTGATGCTGTAGACTTTGTAAAAATTAACATTTGTATCATTCTCAAAACTTTTGGCCATGACTGTACATTGGCATCCTAACTCCATAAAGTGGGTTCCACGTACCAGTAAGGCTAGGTTCACACTGTGTAATTGCGGGACGTATTTCCCCCCCCCGCAATTACGCCGTGTGTACGGGGGCGGGAGCCCCATAGACATTCATTATTCTTGGCGCGTATTCGCCGTGAATAATTGACAGGTCACTTCTCTCCCCACTCGTCGTATTTCGCGAGCGGGGAGAGGAGACGTAATCCATAGTTCTCTAGGAGAGCTGTGGATTACCGTAATGACTGGGACGTATCTCGTCCCGTATTTCGCGCAGTACGGCGCAAAATATACGCCCCAAAATAAGCCGTGTGAACATAGCCTAACAGATACATGTATTGGGCCTCATTTATGACAATGGTCTAAGCACAAGACCGTCCATGTTGCCCACAGCGACCAGAGCGCAGCGTTCATGTTTTCAGAGCAGTGAAAGCAGTGTAAGCTGCGCTCCGATTGGTTGCTTTGGATAACAAGGACAGTCTTGCATTTAGACCAGTTTCATCAATGAGGCCCCGTGTGTGACCCTCACCTCTTTTTGCTGGGGGACAGCTTGCGGTTCTCGCTTTTCTTCAGTTGGTGATACATCTTCGCCGCCTTGTCGTACAGTCGCTTCAGATTGCCGTATGCGCCTTCAAAGGAGACCTCAGACTGGATACTGTGCGGGAGATAAGAGGTAAACGTGAGAAAGGGAACGCGAGAGAAGCCAAGGGAGCAGCAGGACCTATTACCTCGTCCACCGCAAAATCCTGATCCACACTCTATATAGAAAGAGTCCCAAAGGGAAACAAAACCACCAAGACATTCAGACACTACAGCCCGGGAAGCCGGCCCACTCCTACTATTGGTAATAAGTTAGTCCCTGTTGGGTGATCAGATTGGACAATCCCTTCCTATACATTGCTCTTATTTTATCCATTCCGTAGTGTTCATCCCTTGGATCCTCTGTAGGACAGTTTTCCCTGTTCTCCATAGGGTCTTCCAGTTACTTGATTTTCTTCCTGTGTCATTCTTGATGGTCTCTAGTCAACGAGTCTTTGGTCTAACTCTTTTCTTTTCTCCATTAAAGGGGTTGTCTCAACATGCTGTAACACAGAGCCACAAGCAGCTTCAGATTCATGCTTCCCGTTTAGGCTGTGGGTGGTTCAATATCAGTTATTAGCAGATCCGTTCCGTAGTCACATCTCTTCAAAATGCACCGACATGAGAGCAGAAGACCTTATCTATAGAGCAGAGCGCTTCAGAGCTCAAAGTTAACTAAAGTAATTACTCTCCTTTGTTTGTGAGAGATAACACTCCATTCTCAAGCTGCCGGCATCCTGTGAGCCAACTTGTGGTGACTATGACAAAGCAGAGACAGAAGGGTAGAACAACCTGAGAAAGCTGTGTGCACTCAGAGTACATAAAATCTCTCCTCAGCAAAGCAAAACGAAGTAATTAGAGATTTTAACTGCTCTGAGTGCACAAAGGTTGGCATCTGATAGCAGGGAGTGCAATCACCACAGGTTGGACCGCTGTTAGCTTGAGAACAGTGTCATCTCTAACACAGACAATCAATTACTTGTCCATTTTAGAGCTTCAGAGCTCATAGATAAGATCTAATTGCTTTGACAATGAGAAGAGCTGTGAATATAGAGCGGATATGCTAATCACTGTTATAGAACCACCCACAGCCTAATCAGGAAGGGACAGGAAGCATGAATCTGAAGCTCGTTGTGGTTCTGAGACAATCCCTGTAACATATTGTGTTCTGTATTACAATAGGGTCTGAAGTCCCAGCACAGTCTCCTCACTCACCAGCGCAGGTAGCAGTAGGTGGCCTCCACGTGGTAGTACCTGCTCCCGGCTAATGTGCCCAGCTGGTTAAACGGCATTCCTGGCAAGAGAGGGAACACGTGTGAAGATCTAAAACGCCGCTTTAGCTTTTGATAATGTATTGACTGTGCCCCCTTTGGGCAGGGAGCGGCATCACCCCAGCCCATACCCTACGTGGGCACAACTCACCCATCTGAGGCACGACCGTCAGGGCCTGGTAATAAAACCGCTCGGCCAACTTCTCCGTGTCGACGAGCGCCAGTTCATTCTGATACCGGGCTGGAAAGAGAGCGATGCGCACAGTAACTATCAGGACAGGAGAGAAATCGTTGTTGCTGGAGAGGATATCAGCATGGACGCAACTGTAACAAACCCTCCGCCGTGAAATAAACCGGGCTTCAACCATTTTCACATTTCCAGTTTCCCATTCACTGGCAGGAAGCAGAGATCTGAGGAATGGTTACATAAAACCTGCAAAGATGGATCTTACCCAGGTCGCCCAGGTACACCAGACATCGGTGGCACGCCATCTGTGCCCACTCCATCTCCTTAGAGGAGGCCGACACCGGCTTCTTGCAGCCTGCACAGGGAACAAAGCAAAGCAAATGGGAAAGCTGCAAAGATCATAACCACAGACCCCTTAAAGGGGGGGGGGGATGGCGCCCAGACCCCTTAAAGGGGGGGGGGGGGGGGGATGGCGCCCAGACCCCTTAAAGGGGGGGGGGGATGGCGCCCAGACCCCTTAAAGGGGGGGGGGGGATGGCGCCCAGACCCCTTAATGGGGGGGGGGTGGCGCCCAGACCCCTTAAAGGGGGGGGGTGGCGCCCAGACCCCTTAAAGGGGGGGGGTGGCGCCCAAACCCATTAAAGGGGGATCACCCCCAGTTTAGTTTTCGGTATAAGAGAGGATAGGGACTCGGGCCACAGAAACTGGAATCGTGATCTTTATGGGCCTTATGTATGAAACGGTCTAGCAGTAAGACTGTCTCTATTGCCCATAGCAACCGACCAGAGTTCACCTTTCATTTCATATAGGGGTCTGGGAAAATTTAAAGTGAGCTCTTATTGGTTGCTATGGGCTCCGATTGGTCACTATGGGCAACACAGACCGTCGTACTGCTGGACAGTTTTCATACATAAGGCACTTTGACTTCCAGTCTGCTGGAGACTATACCTGTTTTTTTAGGTAAAAATCCAAAATATGTTAGGGATGTTGCTAAGCAACAAAAGATGCAGTTGAGGGGCGACTACCTCGGACACCGCATGGTCTTGTGGAAAGCTCCTGTTGTCACTTACACCAATTTTTAAGAATTTGTTAACTGTGTGTTTCAGGGAAGGGGGCGAACAGTGAGACGTCTCCTTACTGGACCTTGTCCCCCCCAAAGAGAAGTCGCCCATTAACCGATGAGAGACATCATGCAGTTGTCGGGGTGTATGGAGTGGAATCAGCAGCTGAGGGATCCCCACACAGGGCGGGCGCCAGATATTACCGTATTTTTCGGACTATAAGACGCACTTTGTTACCCCCCAAATTTGGGGGGAAAACAGGGGTGCATTTTATAGTACGAAAAACACGGTACCCACCATCAGTGGCCAGTATGGCGGTGTTTTGCACACACGATCGCATGTTCAAGGAGACTAAAGGAGTGTGAAATTTTAAAAAATTAAAAAAACCTGAACATAAAATTTAAAAAAAATAATAATTGTGGCTCTGGCTCTCCGTCTATATACACACATGCAAACAAAAACTCCCATTTACCAGGCATATACACAGTCGAGTCACAATATTATGACCACTTTCTAATGTGGGCAGCGCATAGCTGATCACACGTGACTTCCTTTGTGAGCTGGCTTGGTGGGTATAGAAGGTGTGTGATAGGCTGTCTGCAGCAAATTACATAGCTATATAGTTTGTAAGGGTGAAAAAGAGACAGACGCCCACCCAGTGCAGCCTATTGTGCTAAAGTGTTGATCCAGAGGAAGCCCCATGAAACGCTCCATCTCTGGATCTTGGTATTAGGGGCCCCCTTAGTCCCCGCCCCTGAATGATGGCCTCTCGCTTCCATGGGAGGTATGAGGACGGGTGAGCAGCTCCCATTAGAGGGGGGACTGACCGATGAGCGGGTCGGAGACATGGGTCCAGTCGATGCAGCACTGCAGTTCCAGCTGGTAGTGGGACTGGATATAGAGAAGGAGATGCTGGTAGAAGCCCACCCCGGCAATCAGGTGGGTGCGGTAGGCGCACTCCAGGGCGCTGCGGCTGTGAATGTGCTGCACAAGAAGAAGGACATAGTGAGCGGCACTGACCCGCAGAGCTTACACTCGATACAGAGGGGGGGCGGCACAGAGCTTACACTCTATACAGGAGGGGGGGGCACAGAGCTTACACTCTATACAGGAGGGGGGGGCACAGACCATACACTCTATACAGGGGAGGGGGGGGGCACAGAGCTTACACTCTATACAGGGGAGGGGGGGGGCACAGAGCTTACACTCTATACAGGAGGGGGGGGCACAGAGCTTACACTCTATACAGGAGGGGGGGGGGCACAGAGCTTAAACTCTATACAGGGG
>JAODAL010050746.1:0-27176 GCA_025379985.1 Phyllomedusa bahiana
CAACCCCCCCTTTTGGCGGGTCCCACTCCCGCAATGGGGGTCTGTCCCGCCCCCCCCCCCCCCGTGGGTTTGGAAAACCCTCCCGCCCTTTAGAGAGCAGGGGGGTTATCTGTGCAAAAGGGGGCATGGGGCAGCGTCCTTTTACGTCTCTTGAGCTGCCCTAAAGCCTCTGTCCCGCCCCCCCCGGCAATTTTTTCCTGGGGAAGCTCGAGAGCATTGCGGAGGGAAGGGGGGGCGGGCTTTTTTGGGGGGAGGGAAGCTCCCCCCCCTTTCCCGAGTTTGAAGAACAGGATGCCAGCGGGAAAAAGGGTTAATGCGGGATGGGCTTTTGTGTGAGGAGAGGGTTGGGGGTGATTGCCCTGTGGGGGGAGGAGTTGTGTGCATGACTGGTGTTGTGGGGGGAGGAGGTAAGAGGTTTTATTATTTTATTGTTATATTATAGGGGCACTGCCTGTCCAGGGGGGGGCATTTCGGATCATGGGGGCCATCGCCTGGGTCAGGGGGCCATCTGTTTGGGAATGGGGCTCTGCCTGATGGTGGCTTACAGGATAAAGGGGGATCTGCCTGGCATGGGGCATCTGCCTGGTAAAGGGGCATCTCCTGGCATGGGGGGATCTGCCGGTCAAGGGGCATCGCCCCGGATAAAGGGCATCTGCCCCCGGTCAAGGGGGGACTGCCTGGATAAAGGTGGGTCTATGGATAAAGGTGGCATTGCGGATAAAGGGGATCTGCCCGGTTTTATGGGGGGATCCATGGCTCTGGGGGGCATTACTGGATAAAGGGGCTCCCCCTAGCTATTTTGGGGAACTACCTGGCTGTAAGGAGCTCTAAATGGGCCTTTGGGGCATTTCCTGGCTATGGGGAAATAAACCGGCTTTTGGTGCATACCCCGGTATTGGAGGCACACCTGGCTATTGAGGCACACCTGGCTAATGGAGGCACAAAATGGATGTAAGGGGGCACTACCCGGATGTAAGGGGCACTACGGATGTAAGGGGCACTATCTGGCTTTGGGGACAGCACTGGGTAGAAGGGGGCATTAAACCCGACTACAGGAGATACACCTATTAAAGGGGGTTCAAATAGGCCACCGAGATACCCACCTATTGGCACTGTTTTTTGGGGGTATCCCCAGCTGTTTGGATGCTAAAAAGGCTATCCAACGTCCAAGAAAGCTGGGTGACGGACAAAACCTAATTTAGCTTTCTTCCAGAGCCATTACACAGTTAGGTGGAGTAGGGTGTGGCTTTTCTAAGGGGGCGTGGCTTACATGCAAGATGGGTGTGGATATGCAAATTTTGCCACCTTCAAATCTCCTGCTTTTTTACTTTCAAAAGTTGGCATGTATGGTTTTCCAGTACCGGGTTAACCCCTGAAGGACTGGCCATCCAAAGGGGGGAGGTCTAATACTTGAAAAATACTGAGCTGTCAGCTTGTGTAACACTTGGTTACGCAGGCATTTGTTTCAAACAAGATATAAGCTGGGAAAGTTTGCTGCGAAGTTAGAAGTAGCTGGACCTGTGGGCTATAGAGGGACGCCTCGCCGCCACAGTGTAGTAACCCAGGTATATCTCTCTATCTTCGCTGGCCGCTTCTCCCAGATGATGTTACGGATAGATGAAGCTGATAAGATTCCTGGTGAAGCTTGGATCTCTAAAAGGGGGCACCCGTGAAAGGTGTTGATCTCAGGATTATCTCTCTATCTTCGCTGGCTCTTTGTTACCAGCTGATGCCGATAAATGATGCTAAGAAGATTCCTGATGAAGCTTTGACCCATATATAGGTGTGATTAAAGTATTTGTAAGACATATTATGCGACCTTTGCCTTTGTAACCAATATTATGCGTGCCTTGCCTTTATAATCTATATTATGCAAAAGTATACACAATATCACACTATCTTCTTGTAGTTTTATGTAATCATTGAGTTACTCATATAATAAAGTAAATAAAGCATTGGGTGTTGCCTTCTTTAAAGCCGTATGCGACCCCACAAAGAGTTGGCAAAACAACCTGTGAAATGCGGTCTGGTGGAAGAACCGTAAGACAAAATCAACAGTGTTCTTCCTTCAGTCCCAGGGATTTACAACTGCCCAGTAGGACTAGGAATTGATAGTTTTCAACAAAATATCATACAAGTGCGCTATCTGCGCCAAACTGAGATTCAATGAGCGCAATAAAACTATTCAGAAGTTACACGGATGAGAAATTGCGTTTTTTTGCAGCAATGACAAACGAGAACAGTTGCTAGAAAATTAGAATTGTCGTACAACGTGGCTATTTGAAAAAAACTAGGGCCGCACCACGAGCAATACAGCTATTTAAAAGTTATACGGATAACAAACGGTGGTTTTTGCACCAATGAAATACACCAACAGTAAATACAAAATTTCTCTATATAAATTTAAGTACAAGGTGGCTATTTGAAAAAAAAACAGGGCGAACCAAAGTGCAATGCAGCTATTTAAATGTTATACGGATAAGAAAATGTGGGTTTTGCACCAATGAAATACAACAGCAGTTACCACAAAATTTCTGTATTCAAATTTAAGTACAAGGTGGCTCTTTGAACAAAACTGGGCCGCACCAAAGTGAAATACAGCTATTTAAATGTTATACGGATAATAAAAGGTGGGTTTTGCACCTATGAAATACACCTGCAATTACTAGCAAATTTCTGTATCCTAATATAAGTACAAGATGGGTGTTTGAAAAAAATAGGCTGAGCCAAAGTGAAATACACCTATTTAAAATGTATACGGATAATAAAAGGTGGGTTTTGCACCTATGAAATACACCTGCAATTACTAGCAAATTTCTGTATCCTGATATAAGTACAAGATGGGTCTTTGAACAAAAATGGGCTGCGCCAAAGTGAAAAACACCTAATTAAAATGTATACGGATAATAAAAGGTGGGTTTTGCACCTATGAAATATACCTGCAATTACTAGCAAATTTCTGTATCCTAATATAAGTACAAGATGGGTCTTTGAACAAAACTGGGCTGCACAAAATAAAAGGTACTATTTCACCTCAGGTGCGAGGTGTGCTGGCCAAAAACTGGTAAAAAAAAGCCATTTCAATGCAGGTTCAAAGCAGAGTCTGGGCTGCACAATATACACTCTCCTTTCAAAAGCCTGCCTGCCTGTCTGTGTTCGTCTGCATCCCCCACCCACCCGCGCGGGGCTGTACAGCGCTAGATGCTTCTTTAAAAAGTCTCTGTCTAACTAACTAAGAGCTGAAATTCTCTAATCTACCTATGTTCTAATGTTCACAGCTAAAAGCATAGTTGTCTGTGTGAATAAAGAGAACTGTGTCTCTGAGCTGAGCTGTATTGAGGAGAGATCTAGCACACGTTCTGCTCTAACGAGAGACAATGACACAGGAAGCGCTGTTCTATGCAAAACAAGGTCATGTGATTTTTCCAGCCAATGACAACCATACACATCACAGTCGTGACGTCGCACACATAGCTCACCCTGCTCTGTGCTCTAAGCTGATTTACTGGCCGCCAAAATGACTGGGAGTGCCAAAAATGGCGTGATAGTAATAGATTATGCGCAGATTCTCACCTAAATTATCGTGTGAGAAAATTTCCGATCAACCTAAAAACCGTGCCGATTTCAACTTTGTTGAGTATAATCGCTCATCCCTACAGATAACACATCATTTTTACCAAAGAATAAACTCATTAAAAAAACTCCCGCAAACATGGTGCAAGTACGTTTTTTTCACATTTTGCCCCACTTAGAATTGTTGTGCCATTCCCCGGTATATTCTATAGTAAGATGAATAACACCATTAGAAAGTCCATCTTGTCCCGCAAAATAAAAGCCCTCATGTGTCTTTGTAGGTGGAAAAATAAATAAGTTATGGCTTTCAGAAGGCAAGGAGGAAAAAAAATTAGAGCCATATTATTATGACCGTCTGTCAGGAAGGGGTTAAAAAATAGGGCTCTCTCAGGGAGGTCAACACTGGCTGCGGTGGTAAGTAATTAAAGAGCATTGAAAAACCTAAGATAACTTAGTGACATCATCATCCTGGCTGATAGAGCAGACTGAGGTGGTCGATAACCTAGGAAAGCTTGTGTACACAAGCAGGAGATAAGAGACGCTCTAGCTCTGAAAGGCAGCAGAATCAGAAGAGCAATGCATTTGGTAATAATCTTGATTTACCTTTTCCTACATGTTTAAAGCTAATCAATGTGGTGAGACTATCCATTTAATATGTACTTTATGCCACAATGTGAACTCTATAAAAACAAGACTCCCTCCACCAAATAATTTTTGAGTTACCCAATCCCCCAATCCATTATATGGTGGGTTAAATGGTAAAATTAAAAATACAATTCATCCTGCAAAAGATAAAAATCATACAGCTATATCAACGGAAAACTAAAAAAACTTAGCATTCTTGAAAGGTGGGAATAAAAAAATTAAAAACAAAAATATTCCAGGTTAAACTAAATCTAAATTCTCTAGTTTTTATTCTGGCCGCTAAGCCTCCTAATTGGCAGACACTTCCTGTTCTGTAGAGATCACTTTTCAGCAATATCCTTATTATGATTGTACATAGGATTACAATGACAGGAGAAATCTCTACAGGCAGATAATACAGGATTTATCATTCACAATTGGCACAATGTGCATCTTACCTCCACCTCCATGCATTGTGCCTCTGCTCAGGTCATAAAGCATGCCCACATCATTCTCTTTAGAAAGTCTGAGTCATTTTGAGCGACTGGTATCATATAGTCCATGTGGCTGCTGTAAAGCATCTCTCTGAACTGCTGTTAACATAGTATAAAAAGGTATGTCTCAGTCTAGTGTTTTTTTCCTTTGTAAAACATTACCTCTAAAAACCGCTCAAAGTCCATACTTTATTAGGTTATACAATAATACAGTAACTATAATTTGGTATATTATAGTTCTAATTTCTCGCTCTCCTACATTATAAACATGAGATAGTTGTTGTAATGTTGTATATGGGCAATGAAAACGGCAAAACAAGTCATTTGTAGCCCAATGAAAAACCTGCCACAAAAACTTGCCTTTTTTGTACGAAAATCCTGTGTGTAAAACTGAGGCATTTTTGTATTTATGGCCACATGTTTTGTGAATTCTGTAATTGCAACAAGCTCGCAACATTTTTGTTACCGGCAACGATTACATGCTGTATTGTACGCACCACCACCTTTGGTCCTTTAAGTTTAGCACTGAATGGAAGCATTTATCAGTCACTTGAATTTATAGCATCATCAACCACTCAGACACAACATATAGATGGCTCTAGAAGGAAAAGCATGTTTCAATCTATTAATTGCATCTTCTATTCCTTCTCTTGGTCCTAGTTAATTGCTTTTGGATGCTGGAAATGACTGAAGAGTTGTTCAAACTGTGCAGATAGATGTTTACCAGACACATAACAATTAATTTACAGAAAATCCTAGTTTAAATTAGATCTCAGCCTCCCAGTGTAGTATGCAGTGTACAACATGTTTTGAAAAGGATAAATTGGACTGATCTCTACTGAGTCAGTGGATTTTTGTGTGAGAGACGCCAATAAAAGGTAGATATTTCTTTAAGAGTACGAGCATAGCAGTCCAGAGTTTAGCCATCAAGGTGGACAATGAGACAGAGCAAATGGAAGCCTAAGTTTAAAAGGTGCATCCTACCATGTTTCCCTGAAAATATGACATCCCCGAAAATAAGACCCACTGCAATTTTTTTGAAGCTTAGATAGGTCTCCCCTGAAAATAAGATCTAGCGGAAGTCATTGCTGCAGCTCCCCCCACACCATACATTAGTGTTAGCAGATCATTTAGATAGGTATTACCTTGTGTTGGAGGCTACCTGAACAAGAGGTGCTCATTTAAGGAAAGTGCTATTGCTAGACATGATAGATTAGGGACAATGGTTCTAAAAGAAATGGAGTCACGTTACATCTCACTGACTGCTCACTGGGTGATTTGGGTGGATGACAGTGCCTCTGGTGATGGGTCTTGGGCTCAATGGACACTCTTCCACACTGCTGGAATGGAGCAGAGTCCAGATCCCCAACCTCGACGGGTATCATCACGTGAAAAATAATCCAAAAGCATTATTCTTAAGATAAGAAACAAAATCTGGCACAGTCGCCATATTAGATTTCCAAATGACAATGATGTCATCAATATAACGACCGTACCAGTATATGTGTTCCAAAAAAGGATTATCCTCAGAAAAAATATACACCTCCTCAAACCAAGAAACAAACAAATTTGCCAGTGACGGGGAGAACCTAGCTCCCATTGAAGCACCTGTTTTCTGTAAAAAACAATTTTTTACAAAACATAAAATAATTGTGAAAGTAAATACTCAATAACTACTAAAATATATTCTATAAGATCTTTGCTATAATTAGAATATTTGTTGAGATGGAATTCAACCGCTCTAACACCTAAATAATGGGGAATAACTGTATACAACGATTCGATGTCGCAAGTAAGCCAACTATACTTGTCATCCCATACTATTTTATCCACCATTTGTAATACATGCTTCGAATCGTGAAGATATCCGAAACATCTCTTAACCAATGGCTGGAGAAGAGCATCGACCCATTCACAAATGTATTCATTCAAAGAACCGATTCCTGCCACAATAGGTCTCATAGGAGGCAGAAACTGGTTCTTATGAAGTTTGGGCAAAGAATGGAAAATGGGAGTAATAGGACATTTCACCAACAAATAATCGAATTCCTTTTGATCAATCAAACCCGAAGCTAAACCTTCTTCCAAAATTTTAGTAAAATCCTTCATAAAAACTTTAGTAGGGTCATGGTTAAGGGGCTCATAAGTTGTTATATCCTGCAATAAAGAATTGTTAAGGAGAATATAAATGTTAGTATTTAAGATTACGACCAAACCTCCTTTATCTGCCATATGGATAGTAACATCTACTTTCTTTTGTAAAATTTTCACAGTAGCTTTATCAGCACCAAAATTATCAGTTTTTAACCTCACATTGCAACTGTACTAATGCTTTCTGAACCAACTCTTGAAATGTATCTAAAACCGGAGGTCGAGACATCAAAGGGTAAAATTCCCTATTTCTAGTCCTGAATGTTTTATCATAATTAACACGATTTACAGAAGCAGATCATGATCCCATAACTTCGGAAACTGGGCCACAGGGCAGTATTCCAACATGATAACGACCCCAAACACACCTCCTAGATGACCACTGCATTGCCAAAAAAAATGAGAGTAAAGGTGCCGGCCTGGACAAGCATGTCTCCACACCTAATCCCTATTAAGCATCTGTGGGGAATCCTCAAACGGAAGGAGAAGGGATGCAAGGTCTCTAACATCCACCAGCTCCGTAATGTCATTATGGAGGAGTGGAAGAGGATTCCAGTGGCTGTAACCTGTTAAGCTCTAGTGAACTCCATGCCCAAGAGAGTTAAGGCAGTGATGGAAAATAATACTGGCTGTAACGGATTCCAACCAGGATGGCTGGAAACGTCCAGGTATGCCAGATCCTCTGGGCCCACCGCAGGCGCAGATGGTGAGACACGCATTGGTTACCCGGAATGCAGGTCAGGATAGCCGGTGCTGGACCGAAGACAGGGCACCACAGGTGTAGCTGTAAAACGTATGGCACAGTACAGGGGAAAATGGTGGACATATGGCACAGTCCAGTATAGCAGCAGACAGGCAAGGTGACAGGTAACAGGAGGTATAGCAGACTGGTGCAGAGGCCGGTACTCAGCAGGTGGCAGATAAACGTATCAATAAACGTATAAAGAGTCAGCAGCAATACAGCAGCTCAGGGGTCAAGCGCTGTGCAGGATACACACAACAATGAACCAACACCAGAGCACAGGGAGGAAGTTCCTTATGTAGCCTGAGGTCAGGAGTCACTTGGCAGGAGACAGACCACTGTCTCTTTAAATGGAGTGCAGTGCTGTGTGCGCGCCTCTAGAGGGAGCATGTGTGCGCACAGGACGCCAGGGAGCTGAAGGAAGCAGAGATGGTGAGGTTTCAGGAGTGGCAGGAGCTCGGACAGGTGCGTGCCAAGAGCCAGGGACACCAGGGAATGCCGCAGCAGCGGCCGGACACGGAGAGACACGGGCACGTTGACGGTCCGTAGCAGGGACCGCGGCATGAACCGTGACACTGGACACGCAAAATATTGACACCGTGGGCACAATTTTTCCATTTTCACCTATGGGTGTACTTAGCAGTTTAGACATTGATGGCTGTGTGTTGAGTTATTTTGAGGGCACACCAAATTTACACTGTTAGACAAGTTGTACTCACTTTTGTGAGATATTTTAGGAAAAAAAAGTCAGAAAAACTGCTGTACCTAGAGCATGCTCTGTTTTTTTAAAAAAAATTGCTGACCCAAAAACAGGCAAGAAAAATGCACCAAATGCACCAAAAGGCAAGAAAAACACCACAAACAAAAAAGGACAATTTTTTGTGCATTTTATTTTTCATATTAATGTTCTGCTACCATTTGGCCACAGCATTTTTAGGCAAAAAAAGTTGTGTAGAAAAAATGCTGTGTGTGAAACCATAGTATGTAGTAGTTGAAATACTGTATGTAATGCTTAGGAAAAACACGTTTTGCGGTGTGTTCTCTGTTTTTTTTTTTTTTTTACACAAAAAACACTGCTACATACTCTACGCAATTACGTCATGTGAACATACCCTAAGAGTACTTTTGTACAAGCAATGCTGACATATACTGTAGTTGGTTGTGGTGGAACCATAGGAGTCTATAGGGTAAATATATTCTCTATTGAACTACGTTTCCTCTAGGTCTGTTTGCAATGAAATGCCTGGTTTCTATGGTTCCCCTTTTGATTAGTAAATGAACCCTGTAAAACATACACACACCTGATTTGATGGGATAAGCTTTTATGAGGCAGAAGTGGATGACTACGTGTGTCTGGTACATCTGTGAGAAGCTCAGCCACTTATAGATCATTGCAGCTATGACATCTTATCATAAGTGTTCATTGTACTGCGGTGTATTTTCTTTTCAGACTACCATAAAACTAGAAAAGAAGTAGGTACTTATTTTATTATGTTTGCCAGTTGTAGGATAACACACTGCAATAAGTGTTGTCTACCAAATTAAGATACATATATTCATTATGAAACGTCCAAGCAAATACAAAATTACTATAACCCTCATCAAACAGCAAGATATGATGTATCATACACTTTTATCAAAGCTGCATACATTTGCAAGTGTACTTTCAACTAATTTTCTATAAATAAAAAGTAGACATGAATATAAGAAACTTTGTAATATGTCTTATGAGAGAAAAATGCCGCTTTCTGAAAATGAGGAATGGGTAAGAGGCTGGGGTTGTCGGACAAGAGACAGGATTGTAGCATCTAGTAAGTGCTACATATACCCCAGGGGAACATTGATAGCACCTCTGTTCAATAATGCACAGGGCCGGATTGGGAGTAAAAAGCAGCTCTGCCACAAAACTCCCGCCAACCACATACAATATTCACCTCCAAATTTTCCCTTGGTGACGCACTTCTCCACTTTCTAAAATAAACAGTATAAACCCAAGCAAGAAAGTAAAAGCGGCTTCCACAAACCCCTAAGCACTTGGTCAGGCACAGGTGTGCATTCGCTTTACGAGCAGGGACGAGTGTCCACTGGCACTATAACCTACAATACCGCCATGTAGTGATCACATTGTGGTCAGATCACTGGTAATCAGAGATCACCGGTGGTCAGGTCACTACCACATGACTGTACAGTTGAAAATGGAAGTTTACATACACTATATAAAAAGACAGATATGCATGTTTTTCTCACTATCCGACATGAAATCAGAATAGACATTACCATTTTAGGTCCATTAGGATTATCAAAATTATTTACATTTGCCAAATTCAGAATAATGAGAGAGAGAGAATTTTTAAGGCATTTTGATTACTCTCTGCAAAGTCAAAAGTTCACACACACTATGATTACTATGCTAAATATTACTGAAGAAATATCTCAAGACATTAGACAGGAAGTTAAAGCCAAAGCATACTGCCAAACTGCTTACAAAGTGGCTTTAGAATAACCAAGTCAATGTTTTGGAGTGGCCATCACAAAGCCCTGATCTCAATCCTATTGAAAATTTATGGGCAAAGCTTAAAAGGCAGGTGCGAGCAAGGCGACCTACAAACATGACTCAGCTACACCAGTTCTATCAGGAGGAATGGGCCAAAATTCCTACCACCTATTGTGAGAAGCTCGTGGAAGGATATCCAAAATGTTTGACCCAAGTCATGCAGTTTAAGGGCAATGCTACCAAATACTAATGAAATGTATGTTAACTTTTGACTTTGCAAAAAAATGCCTTAAAAATTATCTCTCTCATTATTCTGGCATTTGTAATATAAATAATTTAGGTAATCCTAATTGACCTAAAACTGGTAAGATTTATTCTGATTTCATGTCAGATAGTGAGAAAAACATTTATATATGTCTTTTTATATAGTGTATGTAAACTTCTGGTCTTCCTCATGCTCTGAGAGTCATGAGGAGGAAGACATCTGCCCCATCTATAGGCGTAACTTTGGTTAAAAAATTGGGGGAAGAGGGGCAATTTTCCGTCCCTCCCTTTATCTTCCCCTCCTTCCCTCCTCTCGCTTCCTTTCCGTGCAACGAAGTGGCCCCCTCTAACCCAGCTAGGAGGCCTGGGGGAGCACTGTGAGCTCACCCAGAGAGTCCGGGCGGAGCCCGTACGCCAAACACTTTTGGTGCAATCCGTAAGGTTATGAGTGGCTCTTCTGATAAGTTGTATGATTCCCTGCATGGTTAAAACTGTCATAGTTGGGCTATGTCTCCATTGCATTGTTTTAAATGGATTTTAAAAGCGCCGAAAATCCGATCGTTCATATAGCCCCATAGATTACAATAGAAAAGACGACCTGTAGTCTCCACAGCTCGTCTTTTCTACGATCGTCTTCTGGCCCCGGCGTATTATACAACATGTATAACACACCGGTGCTGTCAGGGCTGGGCAGCGCTCAGTTTGCAAGGAGCAATGTTCTGCAGCAGCTGATCAGCGACCCCACCCTGATAGACAGTCTGCTGGCAGCTCTGTGAGTGACAGAGGCCCAGCCACTCCGGACAGGGGGCGTCGCACCAGCCAATGGGAGGACCCGGAGGCCACTCCAATCAGCTACAGGGGCGGTATCCGGGAAACACATTTAAACTCCCTGCAAGCTGAGTGCTGCGCCTGCAAAATTCTCCTGGCTGCCTGATTACTTGTTTAGTATTTTGTATTTGCTTCTCTGTGTACCTGACCTAGGCTTGTTCTCCTGACCCCGGCTTGTCTACTGGTTTTGTACCTCGCTCCTGTTCGTGTTTGACCTCGGCTTGTTTACGTTTATCTCTCTGGTTCTGATTTGTGGCCTGGCGTTCCTGTTTTGATATTGACCCGGACTGTTTGACTATTCTTCCCTTGACGGCCCCTGCACTCTAGCAGCACAGGGACTGTCGCCCAGTTGGCATCTACCGCCTAGGGCGGCACGTCAAGTAGGAAGGGACAGTTGTCTCAGCTGTTTCCCCTGATTTAGCCACTGAAATTAAGTCCCACCAGGATATGAGACCTACTAATTGTCCTGTTTCAAAGGTCTTTGTCAACACTCAGTTCCGGCTACGAGTTTTAAAAGAATTTCATGATTCCGTGTTATCTGGGCATCCTGGAGTGTCTGGCACAAAAAAATGTATTTCTCGTAATTACTGGTGGCCCTCATTACCTCGTGATGTTGAGGCCTATGTGGCATCTTGTGAAGTCTGCGCTCGGGCTAAGGTTCCAAGAACTCGTCCTCCTGGTGAACTATGTCCTCTACCTATACCTGAACATCCATGGACCCATATCTCCATAGATTTTATGATGGACCTTCCTCCTTCGGAGGGCAAAACAGTTATTTGGGTGGTAGTGGATCGTTTCAGCAAAATGTGCCATCTTGTTCCTTGAAGGGGGTTACCGTCGTCCAAAAAGCTTGCTGAAATCTTTGTCAAACACATTGTCAAGTTTCATGGTTTACCGGAGAATATAATTTCGGACAGAGGGGTTCAGTTCGTTTCTTAATTTTGGAGAGCCATTTGCAAGGCTCTGGGTATCACCCTGTCCTTCTCCTCTGCCTTCCACCCAGAGACTAATGGGCACACAGAGAGGGTAAATCAAATGGTAACACAAAAACGCCATTGTTATGTATCTGATCAGCAGGTAGACTGAGTAAAATACTTACCGTTGGTTGAATTTGCTATTAGCAATCAGGATAGTAGCTCGTCTGGGAGCTCACCATTTAATTGTAATTATGGTTTTCATCCTAGGCATGCATCATTTTCCAGTGCTACGTCTGATCACAGCAGGGTGGATGTTATCATTAAAGATCTGTGCACAGTCTGGGGCCAAGTTCAGAAGAACTTGGTTCATACCCAGAACATCCAGAAGAAAAATTCTGATAGACGGCGTCTGTGTTCTAGAGGGTTTGCAGTTGGGGATAAAGTATGGTTATCCACCCGAAATCTGCGATTGAAATTTCCCTCTATTAAACTCGCGCCGCGCTTTGTAGGTCCATATATGGTTCTGGAGGTGGTTAACCCGGTGGCATATCGGCTGATATTTCCTCTTCGTATTCATAACGTGTTCCATCATGCACTTCTTTAAAGGTATATTCAGCCTGTGACTCCGCCCTCTAGACCTTCTCCTCCAGTTTGCATAGAGGGGAAGTAAGAATATGAAGTCGCCTGTATTTTGGATTCTTGTAAGGTCCAAAGTGAATTAAACCATTAGAAAGTACATCTTGTTCCGCAAAATGAAAGCCCTACGTCTATGTAGGTGGAAAAATAAAAAAGTTATGGGTCTGGGAAGGCGAGGAGGGAAAAATACAAAGAGCCATATTATTATGTCAGGAAGGGTTTAAAAGTATTTTCCACGACAGAGGCGGTGGAATAGGGGGCAACAGCGAGTACAGTGTTGTTGAACTTTTAGAAACCAAGGGGGACATTTATAAAAACTGTCTTTTTCTAAGACTTTTTGTTGACCATAGCAACAAATAAGATCCCATAGCAACCGATTAGAGCCCATAGCAACCAATCAGAGCTCATAGCAGCCAATCAGAGCCCATAGTAACCAATCAGACCCCATAGTAAGGTGAGGGAATTCCATGATTCTCACCCAGACAAACCCAGACCAGGGAAGGGTCCAGTGGCACCTCCTAAAAGGGAGGTACTGTCAGGGCTGGGCAGCACTCATTTTGCAAGGAGAATTGTTCTGCAGCAGCTGATCAGCGACCCCATCCTGATACACATTCTGCTGGCAGCTCTGCGACCAGCCTCTCCGGACTGGGGGCTTGTCGCACCAGCCAATGGGAGGACCCGGAGGCCGCTCCAATCAGCTACAGCGGCGGTATCCATAAAACACATTTAAACTCCCTGCAAGCTGAGTGCTGCGCCTGCGAAATTCTCCTGGCTGCCTGATTACTTGTTTAGTATTTTGTATTTGCTTCTCTGTGTACCTGACCTCGGCTTGTTCTCCTGACCCCGGCTTGTCTTCTGATTTTGTACCTCGCTCCCGTTCGTGTTTGACCTCGACTTGTTTACGTTTATCCTTCTGGTTCTGATTTGTGGCTTTGGCGTTCCTGATTCGATATTGACCCGAACTGTTTGACTATTCTTCCTCCTGACGGCCCCTGCACTCTAGCAGTGCAAGGACTGTCGCCCAGTTGACATCTGCCACCTAGGGCAGTACGTCAAGTAGGCAGGGACAGTGGGCTGGGTTCCAGTCAGGGCTCACTGTACCTCCCTTGACGTGACAGGTGCTTTTAGTTTTCTTGTTGTCTTCCAATACAATACAATGGTATGGGCGATGCAAAAAAAATTGAGACGCGACCGCGACCTTTGCATAAAAGTAGATAAAAACAGCGGTCCTGCACTGGAAAAAAATTTCCACTTTCGGATGTTTTTTGTCCCATGCAGTGGAGACATAGCCTTAAGTAAAAATTCAATAGAAGTGAATGTTAGACGCATATTTAGATTTACCTATTATAGGCGTCGGAACATTCTATGGTGATTCTAATATAGAGTATATCACATTATACACATCTATGCTATTTAGACGTCACTGATGGTAAGTATTTTGTTGTCACTGATGTCAGCCTAATACTACAGTTTGATAATTACTGAAGTTCAGGGACGGACTGGGACTAAAAAGCAGTCCTAGCAATGAAGTCGAACCAGATCACCTACAATATTTCCCCCTCTACATGAAAATAAAAACATTGCAGCAAATTTTGCTTAAGCCCACCCACCCCCTGTCACTACTCCATTAAATTTGTAATACACACACCAGAATGAGGAAAATAAAAGAACCCAATCTCACTGTACCCCTGTGAATCGCTTATGTCACATACTGTACCCCAAAATGTATTGTATTGCATACCATACACCCCAAAAAGGTATTAGATTACACACTGAACCCTAGAAATTAATTACATTACACACCGTACCCCAGAGATTACATTACTCACTGTACCCCACAAATTACTACATTACACACCATACCCCACAGATTTAATTATGTACTGTACCCTAGAGATTACATTACTCACTGTACCCCAGAGATTACTATGTTACCCACTATATACCTTTTTTTAAAGACACAATGCATCATGACATCATTGAAAAGATGTGTTGCCTTTAATTAATATGTAGTAGTTTATACTAGTGATCTGGTATAGATGCATAGTATTATGACTAGAGATGAGTGAACAGTAAAATGGTCGAGTCGAACTTCGAACAGTAATGGTGTTCGGTTTGAGGTTCGATTCGAACTCAAACCCCATTAAAGTCCATGGGAGAAGATGTTCGGGTTAATTTCTATACCTATAGAGGTGAGGAGAAGCTGTAATTACCACCCATAATAGTAAACTGGATATGTGGAACAACTTAATGAAGAAAATTTGGCTCTAAGGCCATGTTCACACGGCTTAAAATGGGCCGTATTTCGGTCCATAATTACGCGCCGAAGTGCGCAAATTACGGGTTGAAAACGGCCCATTCATTACGGTAATCCACAGTTCTCATAGAGAACTATGGATTACGTCTCCTCTCCCCGCCCGGCGAAGCCGGGCGGGGAGATAATTGACATGTAACTTTCGAGTGGCGTCGACGCCCCGCTAGCAGTGATTGTCTATGGGCCGGCGAAGTGCCGGCCCCCCGCTCCCGCCCCCCCCCCCGCCAAACGCCGTAATTGCGGGACGGAATTACGTCCCGCACTTAAGCCGTGTGAACCAAGCCATAGAGTGACAGAATTAAATGGAGAGGCTAAAATACTTAATTCCTTTCAATGGCTAACTGAAAAGATGAGGACAGCTTGCAAGCAGGGGCATAGCTATAGGAGGTGCAGCGGTAGCAGCTGCTATGGGGCCCTGCATCCTGAGTGGGCCTAAAAGCGCCTTTGACACATAAGAAGAGACCAGTATTGGAAATGGCACATGGTAACTGGCAGAAGCCCCATTTCACTTTTTGCACCAGGGCCCAAGAACTTCAGGTTACGCTCTGCTTGCAAGCTTTGTAGATGTGAAACAAATGGTGGCAGAGAGAACATCCCAATGGAGAACATGGAGGTTCAGCTGGCAGGGGCGTAGTTATAGGGGGTGCAGTGGTAGCAGCCACTACGGGGCCCTGCATCCTGAGGGGGCACTAAAGCCCCTTTGACACATAAGAAGACACCAGTATTGAAAATGGCACAGGGTAACATGCAGGGGTGCCGATAGGGCAGTACAGGCAGTACTCCTGTCAGTGACCCTAATCAAAAAGGGGCCCACTGATATGTTAAAAATAGGAACTAGTAATGGGTGGGGGCCCCATTTTATTTGGCTGTACGGGGCCCTGGAAACAGGGGGGTCCCATTTCACTTTTTGCACCAGGGCCCAAGAATTGGAACTTACGCCTCTGCAGGCTACAGCCTGGACTAGATTAGATGGCAGTTCCATTGGTGGCAGCGAGAACATGCCAATGAGGAACATGGAGGTTCTGGTTCGACTAGATTAGATGGCAGTACCATTGGTGTCAGCAAGAACATGCCAATGGGAAACATAAAGGTTCCGGTTCGACAAGATTAGGCAGCAGTACCATTGGTGGCAGTGAGAACATGACAAGGGGGAACATGGAAGTTCTGGGTCGACAAAATTAGGCAGCAGTACCATTGGTGGCAGCGAGAACATGGCAATGGGGAACACTGAGGTTTAGGATAACAGGACTTAGTACATTTGGTGGTAGGACAGATGGAGGCATTTAAAAAAATAAAGATTTGGAGGGCTACAAGAAGGAGGAGTAAGATGTGTATGCAGTGCACATCAAAGTCAGACAGGAGTATATTTCAAAATAAATTCAGCTGTAAGACTTGAAAATCTAGCTGTTGGTAGCTTTAGAATACAATTTGTAGAAGCAGCAGGCACAGAAACTACAGACATGAGATGTAGTGTAGTTTAAATGTGTATTTCACATTGTCAAGAAGACATGCTACAGTTTACCAGTCAGTGACATTGGAAACCGGGAAACAAAATGGTCAGAGATCCACGCTTGATTCATTTTTATAAATGTCAAATTGATTTCCCCATTGTCAGGGAAAGATGGATCGTTTTCAGTTATCATCCCACCAGCTGTGCTGAATGTGAGTTCCGAGATAACGTGGCTGCTGGGCAGGATAAAACTTCTATGTCGTGTTGAGCAAGCTCATGCCATTCATCCAGTTTGGACACCCAAAAGTTGAATGGGTCCAGATGTTGATCCACAGGTAGTCATGGACCATGGTCTTAAGGTTGTCTCTGTCTGTCTGAATGCTGCCCTGCCTTGCATGTGTTGGTGAGGTGATAAAAATCGATTGCCAGATGTTACCCAGTAGGGTTCTGCCACACTGCCTGCTGTAGCTATTTGTCATTCTACTGCTGCCACATTGCAGATGTTGTTACACCGTGACATTAGAATGTGAAGAAGACGCTAAATATGTCTCGAGGTGGTCAATGAGCACTGTCTCAAAATCCTGAATTCTACTGTCAATTTCTGTTGGTGGAAGGAAATTGCTCACTTTTGTCTCGTAACATAGATAAAGGAGGGTGGCCACCCAGTAATCGCTGTTCATTTTTATTGTCTTGATGCATGGATCATGTTGCAGGTAATGTAGCATCCAAACAATCATGTGTGAGATGCTGCCGGGATCTCCCAAGCTTTGGGGTCAAGAGGCACTAATGAGATTTTCCTCCTCTTCCTCCTCCTTCTGTAATCTGTGCCAACCTCTTACCACTGAAGGGTAATCAGTAACAGTGGTGTGCACCCCTGCCTCCTCATTCTCCTCCACTTCCTCATCCTGATCATCACCAGAGCCATGGCTAGCCTCATGCGCTCCACTCTGTGAGCTGAACTGCCATCCTGCACCCGCCCTTGACCTAGAACCACCGCCTTATGAAGACCTATACAATTGCGAAACTGCCAGGCCTTCTACATCCGTTGGCGAGTAAGGCTCTGTGTCCACATCCTCCTCCTCCTCCATCACTGCTGGGACCTGCTGCCAGAGTGCCTAACGCTTGTTCCAGTAAAAACATAACTACAATGGTCATGCTGACAATGCCATCATCCCGACTGACCATTTTGGTGGAATCTTCAAAACTGACAAGAATGGTGTAGAGATCCTTCACCTGTCCCCACTCTCTATGGGTCAACACCCCGAGTCAGGCCATGCGACATTTCATACTGCAAAATGGCATTACGCTGCTGCCACAATCGCTGGAGCATGTGGAGGGTGGAATTCCAGCGTGTTGCCACATCACATATTAGACAGTTGATGGGGAGGCCCTGAAGATGCTGCAACGCTGCCAGTCGTGCCAAAGCAGGGTGCAAACACCGGAACTGTGAGCTAAGACCCGAGCCTTCCTCAGGGGACATTCAAGACCCAGGTAGCTCTTGAGAATTTCTGCACAACCAGGTTCATGACGTGTGCCAGGCAAGGAATGTAAGTCTACCGATCTTAAGGGCGGCAAGGAGATTTCTCCCGTTGTCGCACTCCACCTTGCCTGACGCGAGGTTCTTACCACCCAGCCACTGGTCGGTCTGAGTGCACAGAGCCATCCGTAGTTCTTGACCTGTGTGTTGACGGTCTCCTAGACACATTAATTTGAGAATGGCCTGGTTTCTCTTGGCACCTGATGCTAACTGTCGAGTTTGGGGATCTGGACTCTGCACCATCCCAACAGTGTTGAAGAGTGTTGGCCGAGACCCACCACCAGAGGCATTGTCGTCCACCAAACTCACCCAGTGAGCAGTCAGTGAGATGTAACGCCCTTGACCATGCTTACTAGTCCATGTGTCTGTTGTGAGATGGACTTTGGTAGAAACAGATGCAGCCAACGCGCTGGAGATCTTTTCTGTAATGTGGTGGGCCAGGGCAGGGACAGCTTTTCTGGTGAAGAAATGCCTGCTCGGCTTCTGATATCGGGGTATGCCAGGGCCATGATGTGGCGGAACCCATCTGTGTCCACCAGACGGAAAGGCAACATTTCTAAGGCCAACAGCCTGGCAATGCCGACATGCAGGCTTTTGGCTTTGGGTTGGTTGGGGTGAAAGCGTTTCTTATGCTCACACACCTAGTACACAGAAGACTGGCGTGCAGGTCCCACTGGAGGAAGGGGAGGTGTAGGCTGTGTTGTTATTGGTGGGAATCAGCTGACAGTATCTGCGACTGGGGCTGGTGCTTGCTCATGCTGCTCTGACACATTGGCAGCAGAGGACCATTTGGGCTTGGAAGTGGCAGAGGAAGAAGATGTCACGGTGGTTGAAAGCCCAGGACCTGTGTGGCCTTTTTTCTCCAAGCGACTATTCCACAGCAATTCATGCTTTCCATGCATGTGCCTGTTCATGCTCGTGGTGCTTAAACTCTTTTCATTCTTTCCCTTTATTGACGCGTTCACGACAAATCCGGCATATGACAACAGTAGGCGAATCTGAGGCTTGATTGAAAAAGGCCAAGGCTTTACAGGTCCTGGACCTCTTTGACTGTGAAAACCTAGTACCAGTGTTCCCGCTGCCACCACTGACCACAGCTGGCAGAGTAATGTCAGAGGACTTTCTGAGGCCGGACCCGCACTGACACTATCCCATCATCCTCCTCCTCCATTGATGATGCACTTGCCAGCTGTTGATCAAAGACCACGCTGGGTCCGCAATGTCTCGATCCATCATCAAGGTGACTTCCTTACCTCACAGTCTACATCTTCAAGCTGCGGCTAGAAGCCACAGGCACTGTGAGGCATTGGCTCGGGGGGGGTAAAATAAAAAAAAAAAACCGATTTGTATTTCTGCCGGTGGACCAGCTTCCTTCTCCTCCTCTGAGGACATCAGCAATTGGGCGTCACAGCAGACAAAATCATTCTCTTTGGCCTCTTGAACTTTTGAAATGCCTTTTGACCCCAACAGCATTGTGTGATCAAAGAGCTCTTCAAAATATGGATTATTTGGAGTGGTTTGTAAATTGGGGCGTGACATTTGGCCCGTGTTTGCTTCAGGTTGGACTGATGATGATGAAGACATTTGTGGGCATGACTGAGAGGAAGTAAAACCGCTTGGTGTAGGATCTGATAACCACTGAAGAACAGAAGATTAGCGATGCTGTTCAGTAATGAGACGCACAGGGAACAGAACAAATAAAGACATGCCTGACGGTCCTGCGACTGATGATGTACTCGCTTGTGCCTTGTCTCCCCTCTCCCCTTCTATGCCCCTCCTTGCTCGCTTACCACCTCTAGTTCTCACGATGTTCAAAAGCTAAATATTATAGCTCTGTGCGTGGCACAAAATATATGTATTAAAAAAGAGAGAAGTGTGTGTGTGTGTATAGATATATTAGTATATATATCATTATAGTATATATATATATAGATAGGATCACAATAACGCACTGGTATATTTCAGAGTTAACTAACAACAATGATTCTGAAGCGCTATGCAGCTACAGTGGTTCGGGATGCACAGCACAAACAGCTTTCTTTCGCCGGTATTGATTAAGAAAACTCTTATATTTATTTCAACACATGTAAAAAGCAGCCAATATGTACATTATGCCAGAACGCAATGCGACCGACAGACGCGTGTTTGAAGCTCAGTGTCTTGTTCACTGTCAACTAGACAACAGGAAGCGGCCAATATTTACAACTAAACTGCCACCAATCAGGTGACTAGGAGCACCCTCACGTGATGAAGATAATGAATTAATGACGGCTGTGATTAATAGATAATAAACCAACTACAAAGATAGAAGGAAAGCAGCGAGGGATGACAAAGGTAAGATGTACGTTCGTTGCTACTAATGTGTGTTTGTTTATCCACGCAGTAGCTACTAGTATATCAATATATATGAAAGAATGTGGACGGATAGTCTGTTCAAATGGATGTCGATGAAATGCCCTCCCAAAAAAAAAAAAAAAGAGGAAGAGAAACAGAGGAAGGAAAAAGAAATAAAAATAAAATTTGGTTACATGCAGGATAATGGAAACAGCAGTAATGGATTTAGTAGATATACAGTAAAACTGTGCGATAATTCAATCCTTGGGTGGAACGTTGTTCATAACTGTTAATATCCACATGGCTTCCCGTTGCCTAGTTTTTTTAGCCAATTGCCACCCCGTATAGGGCTTTTGTTCCTGTTCTATGCAGATTTTGAAACACTAGAGGATTGCCCTGCGTGGTGTTCCAAAAATGTCTTGTGGCCCCGTGACATCTGAACTCCTGTAATTTATTTGGACGACTGGTGATGTGTTCCGGCAAGCGCGGGTCTTCACCTTAGGGATGATAGGTAATGCCCCTACTTATTTTTTATTGCATGTGTGGTGCAATAAATAATATAAACCAGCATGGTGGCTCTGTTGCAGATTCAAGAATTGGTGAATTTTGTATTTTTCTGTTTTCACTAGCATTCTGGGAATGTATCTATTTTTAAGACTCAATTTTCTTACATTTGCATGTGGCCGCCACTCGCAGCTGAAAAACCACCATTTGAAGAAAGCCAAGTTTTTTGATAAGGTATTGTTATCACTCGTGTAGAACTAGGGGATAGGATGTTTCCCAATGTTTTGTTCTTTTGGGTACACTATGTAACTCCTCTCTCTAATATTTTTCGCTAGTGTTTCGTCCTGCCGTAGTTATGAGTATGTTATGTTCTTATAGAAGATTCTTTGAATTCTCTCTGATGTTAGTAGCTGTAATGGTAGAAAATCACTAGTTTTTGTTTGTTATTCCTAGGTTGAATATTGGTTTCCTGCCCCAACCATAATTGCAGCTTGGTTATTATTATAATTTCTTTTTAGCATTAAGTAAATACCCTTTATGGTAACCTCTCTGTGTTAGTCTCTGATCGATAGAGTTTTTCCGCTAATTGAGAAATCCTACTTGAGAACAAGATCCTCTTGGCCCTTACATATTCTCCATATGGTTGGCTCTTAGGGTCACTGGGTGAATGGCAGCGATCTATTTGATTTCAGTATGGGAATTTCCCAAATTGGGTTCTGCGATATAAAGTTGTGTCCACATCCCCACAGTTTCCAAATCCCACTTTGAGGGTTGAATATCCAGGAAAGGCGTCTCTAATTTGTTCCAAACGCCTGTGGAAGCGAAGATTAAAGGGATTATATTATTGAGATACTTCCAAAAAAGTTGGATGAGCGCTACATCGCGACCCCAAATGATCAGGAGGTCGTCGATTGTAGCGCCAACATACCGTGTGTATACAGTCCAGAAAGGGGTTGTCAGTGCTATAAATGGGGCATGGTGCTCCCACCTGCCATAGTGATGATTGCTAGTAGTTGGTGAGAAAGTGGCACCCATTGGGGCACCCATTTAATTGTAAGTAGTAGATATGATCAAAATTTTAAAGTAATTGCCTGCCAAAGATTACTCATCGATGCAATGATTAATTCTTGGGTCGACCTTGTGTATGAGCTATGTTGTTCAGAAAAATTGCCTCACGCTACTAGTGCAATGTTATGTGTATGCTGGAGTAAAGACCTTATTACTGTCACAGAGGATAACCCAAGTTAGATTGTGATCCATGGTTTCTTATAAATTCATATGTAAAACTGTTGTGTCCTCTTTTAAATTAACCCTGGATGTTTTTTGCACTAAAGGTTGTAAATAACCATTACCCACTGTACTGAGCGTTCACCAAGGAGTCATTGACCTGAGATGATAGGCCTAAGTCTGGTGGGGGAATGTGTTTTTATGGACTTTTGGGGCTCCATGAAAATACTGGAACCACGGGTCTACACCTCATAAGGTAGATTTTTTTGGTTTTTTGTTAGAATACCCAATATTCTCCCCAATATTTAGCCAATTATTTCCATATCTTGCTGAAAATGTTTAGTGGGATCTCTTTAAGTTACGGTTATTGTCAAGTTAGTCATCAATATGTTCATGGAACTGTAATTGTTTAAACCCAGAATCTAAGACCACCGTTGCCCCTCCCTTGTCCGAACACTTTTTGTTAATCCAGTTCTTGTCAATCGACTCAACTCTTTTAATGCTTTGATTTGGCTAGGTGTGGTGGGAGTTTAGTTTTTAATTCAATTGGCAGCTTCCATGTGTCTAGTTGACAGTGACAAGAGCATGAGCTTGAAAGCCGTCTGTTTTATCTCGCGGGGCATTGCGTTTTGGCATATGTTACCATATGGCCTGCTTTTTACATGTGTTTGATAATAAATATATGAGTTTTAATTCAATACCGGGCGAAGAAGTGTTTGTAGCTGTGCATCCCGCACCACGGAGCTGCATAGGAGCTTCAGATTCTTGTTGTTGTTGTTTGCTAACCGCTTGGCGGCGGCACGCCCTGGGATCATCTACTCAAGCGGATTCCTCCAGAACAGAGACCATTGCTCTAATCAGGTGAGCCACACCATTTTTTTTTCGTTTTTGTTCTGGTTGCTATAGGCCAATAGTGTTTTTTTTTCACCGAAGGGCATGCATGTTATATACAAACAATTTTTTACTTAAGGACGCAGCGATAATTTAAACAGCCAATAATATATGATGCCATATTGCCACAGTGATGTTTGATACATAAAAAGCTTTTTGAGCACTGAGCACTTACTATTTGGCACATTATGTTACCAGAAGGCTTCAGAAGGTGGATAAATTAGACAGCAGTGTTTCAAGTGTCCAATGCCATAGTTGAAGCAAATATGGAGTGGAAACAAGGTTTCATCAATTGGAAAAGTGAAAATTTAAGGAACTTAAGGGTGGTGGGAACCAGCTGTCAACTAACCACATATCACCAAAAAAAGATTATCCCGAGGGGACTAAGAATAAAAAAAGCTCCTTACTTTCATACCACTGAAGAATTTCATGAATAATGAAAAGACTTTTAACAGATTGCTCTCTGGCATTGATACAACTTATTTATAGACTATGAAACTGAAAAACTACAGAGATTTACGACACAAGTGAAAGCAGTGGAAGAAAAAGTCGGAAGATTATATATAAGATAGACCAGAGTTGAGATTGCCCGATACAGCTAAAAAGACTTTAGACAATATTGAAAAAACTATCATGAATAAAAGAAACGGAAATATGCCAGAGACTTGGGGATTACTCCAAGGGCGAACGTCTACACCTGGGCAAAAGAAAGACAGAACCCCTTTACTAGATTATAATGAAGAAAAAAATGGAGGAGGAAACTATAAAAGATCGGTCAGTTTTAGTGTGAGGATTGCGTTGGCTATCGAGATCGATCGATAGTCGAATTGTCGCCGCTACGATAAGGTTTTTCGATAGTGAGCATCGATTATGCGCGATGACCATTAAAGTCTATGGGAGAGCAACAACACCTTCATTTATTACACCCAAACAAGGCTGGAGAAGCTGAAATTAACATCACAACAGTTCAATGGGATACGGCTACATCTTAGGCAACACACATTAGGTTATAAAAAGTCACAGAAAAAAGGTCACGAGACCATGTTACTATCCCTGTCTATGTACCACTGCTGACCATAAACCATGCATCACCCACAATTAAAAGTGCCAGAAGGCAGTATGTTTTGAAACCATCATGTTACTTGATTGGGACACTGAATATCCCTGATTTGAACGCAGCATGAGCCCCAAACCTGCATGACCACCCACATTAAAAGTGCCGGAAAAAGGAGTCTTTCAACACCATTTTAGACTTGAACTGGGAAATTGACTCTACACTGTCCTGGGCCACAGCATGGCCCAACCAGCATGACCCCAACATTTAAAAGTGCCCGGAATAAAGGAGTCTGTCAACCACCATTTTAGTTGACTGGACATCTGACTATACTGTCCTGGCCAACAGGATGAGCCCCAAAATGCATGAACCCCACATTTAAAAAGTGCCGGGGAAAAAAGAGTCTTTCAACCACCATTTTAGTTTCACTGGACATTGACTATACCTGTCCTGGGCCACAGCATGAGCCCCAAACCCTGCATGGACCCGCACATTTAAATAAAGTGCCGGAAAAAAGGAGGTCTTTCAACACCATTTTAGTTTCACTGGGACATTGATATACGCTGTCCTGGGCCCACAGCATGAGCCCCAAACCTGCATGACCCCACATTTAAAAAAGTGCCGGAAAAAGGAGTTCTTTCAACCTCCATTTTTTAGTTTCACTGGGACCATACCCAAAAAAAAAAAAACTGACTATATCTGTCCGTGGGCCACAGCATGTGCCCCGAAAACTGCATGACCCTCCACATTTAAAAAGTGCCGGAAAAAAAGGAAGTCTTTCAACCCACCCATTTTAGTTTCTCTGGAAATTGACTATACCTGTCCTGGGCCACGCATTGACCCAGGGACCTGGGAGTTACAGTGGTGTAGACGGTGAAAGCCCAGGCTGGCGTTCCCCGCCTTCTTTAGTGTCATACTATTAACACGCAGGTTAAATTGCCTGGATGTCGCAGCAACGAAAACTGTCGTGCTGAGCAGAGTGCGGATGCGGAAGTGTGAGAACTCCAGCCTTTCCTCTGTACACAGTCAATACCTGGGTAGCGCTTGCCCCTCGTATGAGTGTGGACCATTGAGCTTCACACTCTGGGAAAAACTGGTGGTTACACTCTGTTACACCCAGGTGCCTTTATCTTGGCATTCTTTTTCCTATTTTACTCAACGTTGCTGGAGGAAATGGTCTCTGTACTTTGTTCTTACTGTCCGTTGCCTCACTTACTCCATGTCAATCTGAATAAACCTACATATGGTCAAGTTTTCCTGTACCGCCCTTTGTACAAATTCAGAGGATTTTTTTAACACTATTTTTGTACCATGCAAGTTTTTTGAGTTCTTCTATTCTAGAAAAAACATTTTTAAAATAGGATGAATCCCATCTTGTCTGTGTTTCTCTTTTTTTCATTGTATTAAAGGGGGGTTGGGGGTCTCAATACGGGGTTTGTTTAGCTATGTTAAAGATCTTCCCAAAAAAAAAAGTCTTTTTGAAATTTTTGTGTACTTTAAAAAGTGTCCTATTTTTTCCGGGTTTCGGGACAGCACCATCCCCCTTGAGCCACTCTTGAAAATTGTGAAGAAAAAGGGTTGTTGGGAAAAAACTTTTTTTAGAATAGGCCCTTGTAGTATAGCTGCATGTCACAGAAAAATTGCCCCCAAAAATTCAAAGCATTGGCCCCCTTTTGGGCCCCTTTGGTCAAATTTTGAAGAACAAATGTTGTTAGAAACAACATTTTTTTTATTATAAAAGGACCTGTAGTATTGCTCATTTCAAAGCAGCAAGACCCCAAAAAATTTTAAAAAAAAATTCTCAGCCATGTTAAAAAAATTTTGAGGGAGAAATGCCCCCTTTAGAAGCCAATTTTTTGTTACAAAGGGGCCTTGGGTTATTGCGTATCTCTAAACTAAATACCCCCAAAAAATTAAAAATATGACTTTCAGCCACTATTAAAAATTGTTTAGGGGGAAATGCCACTTAGAAGCCAAAAATTTTTTTTTCCAAAGGACCATAATTTTAGCTGTATCTCAAAAGCAACATGGGCCCCAAAAAAAAAAATAAAAAATGACTTTTCAGCCCCTATTAAAGATTGTGAGGGAGAAAAGCCAATTAGAAAGTCACATTTCTGTTTCCCAAAAAACCATGTTTTTTCTGTATCTCCCGCAACATGACCCCAAAACCCTTGGGCAATGCGGAAAACTTCTTAAAAATAAAGTGAGTAAAAGGAATTCCCGGGGTTGTCATGAAACCTTGCTGGGCTTTTACCCGTCTCCTTTACAGGGAAAACCGCAAAATGAAAATGTTGGGGAAAAAAGAAAAAATTGCGTAAGAAATGATCATTTTTAGTGTTGGCGATTGCCCTTGGCTATGGGGATCGATCGATAGTCGATAGTCGGCCGTATCCCATAAGGTTTTTTTGATAGGAGCTTTGATTATGCGCCCATTACCCTTAAAGTTTTTGGGAGAGCAACAAAAACCTTCATTATTACCCCCCAAACAAGGGGTGGAGGGAAACTGAAATTAACATCCCCAAAAGTCAAAGGATCTGTCCTACATCTTAGGGAAAAACATTAGGTTTTAAAGTCCAGAAAAAAAATCACGACCATTTACTATCCCTGTCTTGTACCACAGCCTGACCCTTAAACCTGCATTACACCCCAAATTAAAAAGTGCCGAAGGCGTATGATTTGAACCATCATGTTACTTGAACTGGGGCATTGAAAATCCCCGTCCCCGGAAAAGCAGTTGGGCCCCCAAACCGGGATTTACCCCCAAAATTTTTAAAAAATGGCCCAAAAAAGGGTCTTTTAAAAACCATTTTAGTTTCACCGGGGCATTGACTATCCCTGTCCTGGGCCAAAAGCATGAGCCCCCAAAAACCTTGGGATTGGGCCCCCACATTTTTAAAAGTGCGGAAAAAGGAGTCTTTAACCACCATTTTTGTTTCAATGGGACATTTAAATTTTTCCTTTTCCTGGGCCACAGCATGAGCCCCCCAAAACCCGCATGGACCCCCAAAATTTAAAAAATGCGGAAAAAAGGGGTCTTTCAACCACCAAATTTTTGTTTCACTGGCCCTTGGCTTTACCTTTTTCCTGGGCCACGCATGAGCCCCAAAACCGCATGGGCCCCCACATTTTTTTTTTAAAAAAT
>JAODAL010050747.1:0-27176 GCA_025379985.1 Phyllomedusa bahiana
AAAAAAGCCTTAAAAAATTTCCTTTCATTATTCGGGCTTTTGGCAAATATAAGTTTTTTTTTTATAACCCCAATTGACCTAAAAAACAGGAAAGGGTTTTATTCAGATTTCTTAGATGTGAGAAAAAAGCATAGGTTTTAAAATAGTGTAGAAAAATTTGGTTTCAACTGTATATTTTACCATCACCTGGTGCTACTTTATGATTTATGGTTTGAAACAAACCCTGCTCCATCTGCACATACATATTCACTAATATCAACTAAATACTGGCTAATTAAATAATGGGAATATTAAAATCTAAGTAAAGGGTTAATACATTTCATATACTGATTCTTTAAAGCCCTTTATAGAGCTTGCATTTTGCTATTACCAGGCTGTTGTAGTGATCAACCATTACACTTGTCAAACCATGTATAAAATATAAGAAACGTGGATTCTCCAGATAGAGAAGTAATACAGTTTAGTACAAATCACTGTGAAACAGAAAACACATTGTTTAAATTCATCTCCCATCAGCACCAGGTTACACTCCACAGCGTGCCATTTATTCAAGAGGGGTAGCTGAATATGGGAACCAGCTGAGATCTATGTTCTTACCTTATGTAACCATAAGTGACATTTCCCATGCAATGCAAACGTCTGCGTTCTCGTATGAGGCAGAGCTGGCTCATTTAGTAAGCACCAAGAAATGTAATAAATTACCTCATTTTTACCCATTTTGTGCTATGTCTTGACTCTAAACAGATGATTAAATATTCAAAATTATTGGAATAAGGTCTATACAAATTATTTGTAAAAATTGAATTTGTTTTTTGCCTGGAGATGTTTAGAAAATGGTTGCCCAACTTACAAAGGAAAAAAGGAGCAGCTGATGACATAAAATGCAAAAGGAAAAACACATCTATATTCACCTTTTTAAATTACAAGCCATTCAGTGTACAAGCTCCAGTTGTCTCACCAGCCCCTGTTTACCAGCGGTCTCCAAATGACCATTGCAGCTAATCAGTCAAGTGCTGTTCCATTGCCATCATGGTTCCTATTTTGGCAAGGGAAGGGACATGACCACTAGGCCGTGTTTTTCGAGTGATTAGATGCTGATTTCTGGTAAGTAAAGACTGGAGCAACCAAGCTGCATTCCTGGGGGATGAAAGAGGTGAGTAAGGTTTTTTTTATTTTTATTATATGCCATTGGCTACGCTTTTAATTGTATTTACAGAAACTAGTTATTTTTTTAAATCTCCTCCCCCCAAAAAACAAGGCTCACAAATAATAATAGGGAGAGACCCTCAGAAACCAACAAAGAAACAGGTTACACAGAGAAAATCAAGTCAAAACTTAAAAAAAATGTTTGCCTTGTAGACAAATGTCTCATAAAAAGTAACATCTAACAACTAGTGAGTTATCTACCTAATACTATTTTGCGCTACAGTGATGTGTCATCACCAGATATAGCAAGTCCCAGTTTATATGGTAGACACCTGATGCAATTCCACCATTGGGCTCTATAAATAATATCCAAGCCAGCCAGGAGTGATTTATACCACAGATAGACAGGTTTTGTGTTATGTAAAGTTATCTGTCTTAATTAATTTTAATTCATCTACCTTCCAAATGACTTCCAACATCTTCCAACCTCAACTGTAAAACTTAATAAATCTGCCAAGTTATTTTATCCCTAAGGGTATGTTCATTCAGATCGATCAGAAAATGTGATTCAGCGATCCCAGAATTGAAGTAAAAAATTGTTATCTTTTATTACTACTCCATTAATAGTGCAGACAAACAAACAGCACAAGCAGTAAACTTCCGAAGCTTTTCGGGGTGACCCCCTTAACCATGGCATGAACAACAATGGTACTAAGCACAATATATACTAGTTCTAATAAACAAACCAATAACTGAGCTTGACATTATTTGTTTGTTGATTATAACTAGTATATATTGTGCTTAGTGCCATTGTTGTTCATGCCATGATTAAGGGGGTCACCCCGGAATGCGTCGGCAGTTTACCGCTTGTGCTGTTTGTTTGTCTGCACTTTTAATGGAGCATTACCAAAGGATAAAAAATTTTTTACTTCAATTCTGGGATCGCTGGATCACATTTTCTGATTGGCATGTATTTCCTACCACCGGGAGGATTCGTGTGGTCCAGGACATAGGAATGGTGACCTGGCTATTTGTTCACTCTTTAACATTTATGTTCACAGAGAATCTTTTAGACCATATTTCGGGGCGTAATTGCGCTGCAATACGCCCTGAAATACGGCCTGTAACTACGGTAATTCATAGCTCTCATAGAGAGCTATTAATTATCTCCGTTTTCCCCGACGTGTATTGAACGCGGGGTGAAAGAAGTGACATGTCACTTCTTCCCGGCGTTTACACACCGGGGACAACAGAATCGGACTGTCCCCTTGCGCTTTAGGTTAGCGCATACTTCTAAAACACCTGGCGTATTGAGGTGCGGACAATACGCATCGCAATATACCATGTGAACACACGCTAACTGTGTGAGTATGTACTAAGCTTAGGCAGATGTCTTCTGCGTCGTCCCCAAAAATCCCTTCCTGCGTACCTGGAGAACTAATAACAAGATTCGGTTGGAGGCACTGTGCCATATTGAAAACTACAAGACACTCTGTTCAAGAAGGTTGGCACAAAGGGGTAGTAAAAAATAAGCTATTTCTCTGACACCATCTAATGTACTTTGTGGAGACCCACCTGCCTGATTTTGAGGGTGTTCTGCCTCTGGTGATTTCATGCATATCTGGTGGTTCTGTCCATTGGTGCGGTGCCATTGTTGTCTGACATATGATATGATAAGGCGAGTAACAGACATAAACATACAAAATAACCTAAGGCACATACTTTGAGCTATTACAAACTTTTTCCAGCCAAATATGTGATTGCCAAAGCCTGAAAGGTTTTCTAGACTTCATGGAAGTTAGAAACTTTCCTCTATTCTAGCAGATACACAGGAAAAGTTTACCCAAGTATGTTCCCAATGGCTGACAAATACTTTTCTGGTGACATGTTTTGACATTAATGAAACTGGTGATTTTGCCTTTCCCGGGGAGTTCCCCCCTACTCTTTTTCCTCCCCCCTTTTTCCCTCCTTTTTTATTTTTGTATTCTGTTGATGAACTCTTTTAGCAATTTTTTCCTTCTGTTTGGGTGGAGCAACCCTCCTGCATGGATAGAGTTCTGAATGTTTTTGTTATTGTCTTGTTAGCTTCAGTGGGCAACCATGCCTTTTCTCGTATTATTGTAACTGATAAAAACTTATGTTTCTCAACTCTTACAAGTTTTATGCATTTTTTAAAATAAATTATAGCTGAAAAACATGACATGGCAGCCCCTGGAGAGTCTGAAGAGAGTAAACTGATTGTAACTTATTTGAGAGGTCACGAAATGTAAAAGCAATAAGGTAAATCAATTGTAAGACAATCAATGGCCCGAAAACAGGAAGTGAAACCCCAGTCTTAATCCAAAGAGAAATAGGGTCAGAAAAATTCAATCAGATGTGTGGAGCCAGCAAGGAAGGAGGTTTATGTAGGTGAGTGGAGTGACAATCTATTGTTTCTGAAATGTGACAAGTGCCATCTAAGTAAAAAAGGTCAATCTGATGTAGGAAACCAAGTCCGTAGGTCAAAGTATAGATAAAGGGACATAAATCTGCTAAGTAAAAAAGAAGCTTGAGTTGTCTGCTCATAACTATCTCTCCCGTTTCTGGATGTACTACAGTCACTGATCTTTTGTGCTAAAAAAAAAAGAAGTGTTCACACCTGCAAGCAACTAATTACAATTTTTTCTCTGTGTTTCAATATTTTCTGTCTCTTGAATGGAAGATATAAGACAAGACATATGGACATACATATGGTATCTAAATCTACGGCCTTTTCTAAGCTAAATTGCAGGGAGAAAAAAATTCTGCCCCCCTGATCCTCCTGTCCATTTACATGCATGATGCTTTGTATCCCTATTAACCAGTTCCTGAAAGGGTTGTTAACCCCGCTTCCTGATCACACACTTTCATTTTCTTTATTACATGCGGATTTGAACACTTTCTTGTGCTCAGTTATTCTGCCTGTTTTTGCTTTTTTCATGATTTGTTATTTTTATGTAATTTATATAGCTGTTTTTTTCTTTTTTAATAATATAGGCAATCCCTGGGTTATAAACAAGATAGGTTCTATAGGTTTGTTCTGAAGTTTGAATCTAAAAACAAGTAGCTAAAGGGTAATTTTTTTTTGGCAAAAAATGTTATACATGCAATGTTTTGGCCCATGGTTGTATTTAACATTGGCTAAGGGTAGATTTTTTTTTTTTTTTTTTTTTACTTACAGACAAATCACTACCATCTCCCTGTGTTGAGTTCATGTACCAACCCTATGGGTGGGATATGTAATTCCCCTTGCTTTTGTAAAATAATTTAAAAAATTTAAAAATATTTTTTATATATATATATAAAAAATATTTTTTTTTATTTATTTTTTATATATAAAATATTTTATATGAGCATGCCATTACAGTAAAACAATTTTATTCTATGGTTCTTGACTTCAAAATACAAACTTGAATATTTTTTATAAATTTACGAAAGTTTCAAAAGCCTTAAAAAATTTCTTCTTTTTTTCCGGGTTTGGGGAAAATAAATAATTTTGGTAAACCTTTTGACCTTTAAAAAAGGGGAGGTTTATTCTTTTCTGTTGGAAGTGGGAAAAAACATGTATTGTGCCTTTTTTTGTGGTTGGGCTGAAGGCCCCGTGGTGACATGCTTTCCTCCTAGATCTTTAGCTTTTTTGATTAATGGAGGTTTAAACAAACCTCTAGTATAACAGGGCTGGTTCCCCAAATTTGTCTTTGGGAAAATTCATTTTATGCACTTTTTTAAAGTTTCCCAGAGTCAGTTCTTTAAAATTTCAGTGCCATGAAAAACCAGCACTTCTCAAAAACAAACAGCTAGTTACCTGGCTAAAACCCTCCTATGACATCAGTTGTTTACCTAAATAAAGCTAGCTGTGATGTTATAGTAGCTTACCTGACAGAAACACACCTGTGAAGTCACAACAATTTACCCACTCACTTTTGGAAAAGGAAAAGGTTTCCCTCATCTTGTTCTCGTAGTTAGTGATGACAATTTTGTGATTTCACAGTAGCTTACTCCGGGACAGACACCCAACAAGGCTCCTAATTGGGTTCCCCCCCCCAACTAGAGGATCTGAGCCCCCGCCTTACCATTCTATATTGCCCAACCTACCCTTTAAAAACACTTCTTTCCCTGTACACTAACAACAGAAAAAGCCTTTCTATTATCCTTTATAAAGAAGGCATTAGTAATCAATATTAGACTTGGCAATGGAGACGAATTAGCATCAGTTTGTTCAATGAACCCAAGGGACATGTATTTGGGCTAGGGAATTCAGGGGCTTAAAAAAGGGGTTTTTCACTACAAAATTAGTGTTAATGTAGGAACAAGTAATTGATAACTTTTTCTAAATACATTGGTATTTTTATTTTACTTTAGTCATAAGATAACAGAAATTTTATTTGCACTGAGTGCACACCGGTTTCTATGGTTACTTGACCATAACTCTGCTATCTGAGCAGAGAGCGGGGGTGATTTCACCATGGTCAGGAGACCATACTCCAAGCAACAAAAATTTTCCTAAAAAGGGTTTAAATTTGTTTTAAGATAAGCAATTGTTTTCACTCCCTAGTATTGTCTCAGCTAGTTATAAAGAAGCTATATATGTTAATCACTGCAATAGAACCACTTACAGTCTGATGGGCACTATCGATTCGGCAGGGACCATAGGAAAAGGCAGGACTTAAATAGGATCAGTGCCCGGTGAAAGCCAATCACTGGTGCGCTGTCCCTTTAAATTTAGATGTAGTACCGCATCTAGGGGGCGAGCGCGCAGCCGGCCAGCAACTGGAGCGCGCGCCCGGACAGCAGCAGGAGCGCAGTGAGGTAAGTAGCGAGCAGAGCTGCGAGCGCGCCCGCAGCCCGAAGACCAGGTCGTGGCGCCGCTCACAGCAGAAGATGCCACCGGGGTACGGGTGTGCCTGTGACCCAATATGGGGGTCGTGGGGACACCTGCTACAGCATTTTTATGTCTACTAATCTAGGACGATTGTATTACATTTTTCAGGGTGAACCTTTTATTCTGTCAGATCATAATCGGGCTGTATTTTGAGAAGGAAAGAAGCAGTATTGAGGTTAAAAACTGTCAGAGCCTTATAACATGTGACTCTGAAAGAGATTCAGCAACTATAGATAGGACATTTAATCCTGAAAGAAATTATAATCTGTTAAAAGGTCTTGACAATGGAACTCTAGTTTCATTCATTTGGTGGCACACAGCAAACAGTTTGTATTAACTTCATTAAAAAAACACCTTTTAAAGCTTCTTAGGAATTTTGTGACCTCTCCAGACAAGGCTCCCAATTTGAGGAAGAACATGTGCTGCTGGTCCATGGGAGCCAGAATCAGAGGACATAGGTATGAAGGCTGTTGTTTGTGGTGCTGGACAGTAGACTCATACTATTCTCAGTAACGGATATTGATGTTCGAGGCTAGATTGCCTAGTTGGATAGTAACATTGGTTGCAAGAGTTGTACACAGCCTGTTATTGTAAGGTCAGTTTGAAACCTAACCTGCTGCATTGTGTTTTAATGAGTCTGTTCTAACCCAAGAGATGATGTCACGTATCTTCGGGTTGGTTGGGACTGACACTGTAGAACATAGGGTATTATGGATCCTCTGGACCACCGTGAGAGTAGATGGTAAGGTGAAGACCATGCCAGGGAGCGGAGCCTAAGAGGCACCCAGACCTCACCAGATGCTGGACGGACTTCACTGTGGGGAAACCTCAGGTCACTACCTCTGACGTGACTACTCGTGACAGCCAAAATGCAGGACAGGGACACCGGGTATAGGCAGAGGTGACAGGTCACAGCAAGTGCAGCCATAGGCAGGTGGCAGGTAACAAGATCCCAGGTAGATAACAGATTGCTACAGCAGCAGGATAATAGCAGTAGTATTTTTTGTAATAGGCTAGTGCAGCAGCAGGAACAGCAGTAGTGAATAGCGCAGTTGTTGTGAACTGCAGGTACACAGGTAAGAGCAACTAGCGCCGCAGACAGGGGTCCGGTTCTATGAAGGGCATCAAGAAACTGAACAGGAACAGAGGCAGGAAGTTCCTTAAATAAATGGAGGTAGCAGGTCATTGGTTGGTTAATTAGGATACTGTTCCTCAAAATCCAAGGAAGCTGGCAGAGTGTGCATAGAGGAAACCAAAAAGGATGGATGCGCACAGGATCACGAGCCACAGCACGAGCATGGACATGTGAGTACAATCAATCAGAGGCAGCGAGGACTGACGGAACATGGCCATGTCCAACGTATGGGCCGTGGCATGGACCGTGACAGAATCGGGGGACAGAACGGAGTCATGGCAGGAACCATGACAAAAGGCAAACTTTAACGCTAACAAACCCCTCCAAAATGTCACAGTATGTATCCCAGCATCTACAAGGCTGAACAAATGCCATCAATAATTTTACACACTCCTCTGTGTTTGGACCAGATCATCTGACTATTTTTGTTGGATAGCAAAGTCACACAAAATCTGTATTAAACAATTACATTTAATAAGAAAGGAAAGTTAAACATTATTTTAGTACGATATCACAGCCAAGAAAGCGAAATGGCTCCAATAAGGAGCTGAAACGCTGCCTTGTAACACTGCTTGTAGAAATTCACTTTACTAGGTATTTTAGAGTGCTACTTTCTTCCTTGGATGTGATATTTGAAGATGATGGTTTGGAGTCCAATGTTGTGTAATTTACAGTCCGGCTCTACTTCTGTGTTTCTGAATTATTTAATATAATAAACCTACAAAATACTGAAAGGGCAATGTATTTGCAAAATCATATACGGATAAATGGATAAATAGAAAACAATTCATAACCCAAAAATGATTCAGTGGCAGAAGAATTCAAATAAATATTTTTATTGAATCATGACACAAAAAACAAGCACAGAAAAAGTATGTGTTCAAGTGACAATACAACACCCAAATGGACAACACCACCCACACAAACCAACTGGAAAGAATGTAATCAGAAAAACATATTATCATATGGAATACATCAAAAGGGAAGAAACAGCATAATAATATATAAATAGATATCCAAAGAAATCAAATGTATTTACTTCACCAAATAATGAAACCAGCAGAATGGCAGGGGTGTAGAGCCCTAACGCGCGGTTCATATACGCTTTCTCAAGGGGAATAGTAGTGTATGTCCGAACACAAATATACATACTAAATCCTTCATCCAATCAGAAAACAAATAAATTTTGGCTACCTTATTGCACCAGAGATACTGGTGTCAGGGAATCAACAGTGAAACAAATGAAAATTATGACTAAAGTTATACATACATATACTCAATTTAAAAAATATAACCATACAATCAAATATTGTGTACAATACCTCAGAAACCTATCAGTAAACAGTACAAGTCGCTCTGGAAAAAACGGAACCAGAAATACATCAAGCGATAGGAACGAGGCTTGTGTACCACAGTGGAGCACAAATGCGTTTCACCCGCTGCCACAAGGAAGATGCTCCGAAGAGGCTGGAACCAGAAATGCATCAAGCGAAAAGAGTGAGCCCAAGACAATACGTGAAAAATAAATACATAATTATGGATATAGTAGTGTGCATAAATAATTTAAATATGTACAGTCAGGAAAACACTAATCAAATCAATACAGTTACAAATTTATGAAAAGATACAGTGCATGTGAAGTGTGTGTCAAAAATGTAATAAATAAAATGCTATGCAAATAAAATGTATATAAAAATATATGAAACAATTGTGAATATTAAACATGAGGGCACAGAAAAAATGAAAATATATATATATATGTGTGTGTGTGTATATATATACAGTGCATGTGAAGTGTGTGTCAAAAATGTAATAAAGAAAATGCTATGCAAATAAAATTTATATAAAAATATATGAAAAATTGTGAATATTAAACATGAGGGCACAGAAAAAATGAACAAAAAAATTACCCACATATATATATATATATTATTAAAAATAATTTTATATATATAATATATATATATAGATATAAACTTGTATGTATTATTATAATAATATATATTATAATAATACATATAAGTTCATAGTGGATATAATTCAATAAGTAGAAGGTGCAACAATTTTTTCTCTCAATGGGCCCATGACAATTTCTGGAGAAACAAATTTAGTTCATCATAAGAAATCTGAAGGGATATCTGAAAAAAAATAATAATAAAATAAATGTGATAATATTAACACTACACACAAAAAAAACATAAATGTTAAAATGAAATAAATATAAAAAAATTATTAAACATACAAAGGTGAACAAGAAAAATAAGAATGATAAAAATAGGGAAAAATTCAGACATTGGTTTAGGCCATAAGGACTGATGGTATTAAGATCAAACATGGATCTGGTCTCTTTTTGAACAAGAGGCTTCTTCCAGTCACCCCCCACCTTGTCAATGTCCCAAATTGTAAGCAAATCAGTGTTGCATCCATGTGCAACTTTGAAATGTCTTGGAATGGGTTTCAGATGTGAAAGTTTGTCCACAATACGGGCAGCATTGATACCGAGAACATGTTCACGTATTCTTCTTTTTAGTTCTTGTGTGGTTAGACCGCTATATAGATGAGATTGCATGAGTATGTAGCAAAATAAATGACTCCAATGGTGTTGCCATTTATGGCATAGGTGATTTTGTATTCTTGGTTTTTAGAGGAATTCCAAAAAGTGTCCATAGACTACACATTTTGACCAGCACCACATTTGCCGCATGGTTTACAGCCATACTTTAGGCTTTTTGTGTTAAAACATTCCAAGCGATTTCCTCTATAATAGCTTCTCACCAGGGTATCCTTCAAATTGGATGAACTTCTATATATAGCAGAAGGTTTTTCAGGTATGTATTACGGTAAATTCTCATTGCTATGCAAAATTTTGAAGAACTTATTGAGTGATTCTCTCATTTGTTCCCAGCCAGAATTAAAGGTAGTTATAAATCTTACCTTTTCGCTTGATTAATCTTGGTGGTGATTTTTAAATAAATCATCCCTCTTAAAGGATTTGGTTCTCACACATGCTCTTTGAATATCATATTCACGATATTCTTGTTCACTGAATCTTGTACTTAGTGCGCCCACTCGTTCCTAAAAAAATCATACCATGGAAAAGATCCTTCTTAATCTCAAGAATTGACCAACGGGAATGTTTTGAATAAAATTCCTTGGATTAAAAGATTGTGTGTGTTAAAGAGAATTGGTTGCCGTCTTCATCATGTAAGGATCCAAAAGAACAAAACCGGTATCATCCACATGGAACTGTGTATCAAGGAATTCGATAGCCTTACGTCCATGTTTAAAAGTAAGATTTATGTTCAATTTATTGTTGTTGAGAGTATCCATAAAGATATGAAAGTCCTCAACAGTCCCCTGCCAGACAAACAAAATGTTGTCTATATAACAACTCCAGTACTGTATCTTTTTCACCAAAGGTACTGGCTCTGTGAAAAATATCCTCCTCTCCTAAAAACCCAGAAAAAAATTAGCATAAGATGGCACACATGCTGTCCCCATGGCTATTCCCTATTACTGCATTAAGGCAAATTCAAGAAGTTCAATTGTCAGATCACATAAATCTTTTTCTAGATCTGACATGTACAAGAAAAAGCTCACCATAATGGAGTATAGAGGTATGCAGAGCCTCCACATCGCAGGTTACCTGAATCATGTCATCTTCTAGTTGTAAATATTCCATCTTTTGAAGTACATCATTTATGTCTTTACTAAATTAATGGAGGGTTTCAACCACTGGATGAAGAAAAATATTCAATAAACCTACAAATGGGTTCACATAAACTATTCTGGATTGACACAATAGGGCAGGGGTGTCAAACTGGCAGCCCTCCAGCTGTTGGGAAACTACAACTCCCATCATGCCCACTGTTATATATTATACAAATGCATGATGGGAGTTGTAGTTTCCCAACAGCTGGAGGGCCGCCAGTTTGACACCTGTGCAATAGGGCATCATGGAGGAGAGGTAACATTTTTTATGCACTTTAGGTAACAAATATAAAAATTGCAACCTGTGGATTCAGGTAATTAGATAAGACATTTGTTGTTCCATGAGAAGAGAATTATCAACTGCTTTGTGGAGAATAGATTTTATTTCATCCATAAACTTGTTGGTAGGGTTGAAGGATAGTCTCTTATAACAGTTAGAGTCACGTAACTGTCGTAAGGCTTCCCTTTCATAAGGTTTAGTCATCCATATTCCAACATTGCCCTCCTTGTCAGATGCTGTTATCAGCAAATCTTAGATGTGAATTGTTGTAGTGCTTGTCTCTGATTTCTATTTAGATTATCATTCCTAGAATGTGACTTAATTTTGACAAAATCACATGTAACCAATTTTACAAAGAGGTCATTATAAGGAAACAAGGTTAACGGTAGAAACTTTTTTGATGAAGGGGCAATAGATTTTGGGAACTTACTTGAATCAGAGATAGTTTGTTTATCCAAAAGAGACTGCAAGGTATGTACAGCACCCTGTTGTGGGCTAGAACGAGCATGTGGGCGAACAGTTGAAGATCCTTCACCGCTGTAAATTAATTAAATCGAAGAAGGGGGGAGGGCAAATGTTAAGCATAAGCTCAATTCTTCCATTTGAGATGATGTTAGTATCTTATCTTAGAATCTTTTAGTAAGAAATGTTGAAAAGTAAAGGGAATATTTTTTATGTTTATGGCAAAATAGTGAATTTTTCTTCTATTTTTACACGGGACTTTTAAAATCTGTTTTAAAATCCAATCCATTATGCTCTGCAGGCATCCAAACCACGTAACCATGAAGGCTAATGACACTGGTAACTTTTTTTTTTCTGAAATTTATCTTTATTAAATTACATTTTGCAACTGAATTTTATAAAAAATGTTTTAACTATTTGCCTCTTGGGGCTTCTCTGTATCACAATAAATAGCAAATTGCAGGATTTCATTTATAATCAACTCTGTCTCACAGGCTCTTGGGCAGTTGTGTCTCCAGCCTCTCCTAAGCGTCAATTTTGAAAATGTGTTGTATGAACTATGAAACATATTTTCTATTGAGGTCAATGGGAATAGTTCCCTTTAGGTTTTAGATGAGTATTTTAATGTCAGATACTGAGTGGATTTCGACTTGAAATACTAAGGGTTCTTTCTCAATCCCTTTCTGTTCTACTTGGAATAATGTGTTTTATCATATAAATCATCATATAAACCGAAGCCAGTACCTGTATCATATTTATCAACATTGGTAGAGAACTTATATCGGGAAAGGTAACGCATAGGTGTCTTGACAATCCAAGATGGGTGGATTTTAGACACAGACTTTCAAATATGAATTTTGCGGCTATTTTGACACAGATTAGCTGAGTTTCAGTGGGGCTAATCCACGTCTTGGCTACCCAACACGGAATCTGAGCAGATTCCACATCAAAGAAGTGATATGTAACTTTTTTTCACATCAGGAATTTAAAATCTGCAATGGAATGTAGATTTCACACAGATTTTATACATCAATATGTGTTATATGAACATATTCCAACAGGGCCCCTGAAACGGGACGTTCCAAAGTTTGTGTGCCGTCTCGCAGTTGTGGCCATTCTCCCTGCCTACTGTCTCAAGTAACGGGATGCGTCATGGTCCATGTGCCGTTCTGCAGTCGTGCCTGTTACTCTGTGTCCCAGCTATGTACTTTCCTTCGCTCTCTGCTGGCGTCCCATATCTCTCCAGCTCCCCTACTCTTTGTGCACAGCTAATACTCAGCCGTTGTCTTGGGGGCTCTTTAAATCACCCATCAGTGCACTGCCAATTAATCTCTGAGCACTGCTTACTTTAGGATATTTCACCCTTAGCCCTTCGCCAAGTTGTTGGTGTCTGTATGCTTTGTTTCCTGAGAGTTTGTTTTGTTGCCTTCCTGTTGCCAAATCCTTACTCTGTTCCTGACCTGCCTGTTGTTTGCCACCTGCCTTGTTCTCATGCCTCAAGCCGACCTCACTAGAACGCTGCCTGCCCTGACTATTTTCTGACTTTGCCTCTGCCTCATCTTCTGGTACCATGCTACTGTGATCTTCGTCTGTCACCTCATGGTCCTACGTCTGGAGTTGCAACCTGGGAGTCCAACCTGCTGTGCAGCAGACTTTGTTGAAAACCTGGGGGCTCCATATACTCTGCTCTTGGCTATGACCCAGTGGATCCAGCTCCTGTCTCCAGTGAGTCTAGCCATAACAGTCCCTACTTGTTATTTATAATTTTTTATAGCTGGAAGAGGGACTTTAGGGTCCCCTCAGGTGCCTGGCCTGTGTGTAAACTCTACTTCTGCCCAACTATAGCTATATCCCTTATTATTATTATTTTATAAGAGGGTACAAATACAAACAAATTAAGACATCATAAAGTAACAAACTAATCAACAATGGGACTGAGGGCACAACTAAGTATAGACAGTAGTATCATACTAGTGCTATAGATCAGAACATAGCTTTTGCACAAAGGAGAGATCCCTTACATTAGAGCTAGACAGCAGGTGGCCTTCAATGTCTTTCTTGTGCCAAAGAGGTGACCTTAACTCTGGGGCCATGAGGTAGTTGCAGTGACTGTAGTTGTTAAATATAATCCCAGTTTATAATGCTTACGGTTCTTTTACAGTAATATTTTGTTACTTTACAGTAAGCTTCTCAGAGATTTCTATAGTAATCATCCATGCACCTGTGAATCAGTAGATAACCAAGTCAGGTTCTTATTCACTGAACATAAACAATGAAAGTTCCCATTCAATGAAAACAGAGATCTTGAAAACCACAAGAAATTGATGCATAAAGTATATGTCAATTGCACAGCATATTACAAATATACTTAATTTGCTCGAATCAAAATTCCTATTTTAGATACAGATATATACTGTCTATGGGTTACTGACTACTGGAGGAATTGCTTCTCATTAGAAGAGAGATAACCCAAATGTCTGTTTTTGATTTCACAGAAGTTATTTCCTAAACCCATTACATTGACACTTTCTGGTTAGGGAGCTCTGTGACTGAAATTAATTTATGGTGTGTTTACGCAATTGAAGTGTGAATGGATACGATATGTGCCTGAAATACAGGTGGTTCCAATTATCTTGTTGTGGTTACATGTGCAGCAGAACATCCCATGGTCACCCCTATGTTTTGTTAAGAGTTTGGGATGTAACATATACCTGGCAACCAACCCAGCTCCTTAGACATTGTTAAACTACAGTACGACACAACAGGGGTCTATCAAATGGATTTTTATTGTTAAACAGTGCTGGATACGGGGTGAAACCATTTTAACAATTATACATTTTATGGACTAGAAGTGCGACCTCTCATAAGTGAAATTCCATCATTTCCTAATGTGCTAATGATGTAGTAAATATAAACTTGACACATAATGTACTATATTGCAGCACAGAAAGTGATCTCAACTTTCCTTTGTTGTGATCTAACAACAGATAACACAGAGCAGATAACACATAGTTAAACTTTGCTACATCTGTATGTCTATTGAGTGAGATCAGTTGTTGGGTTCAGGTGCTTACTCCCTCCCCATCCCAACCATGTTCTTTCCTCTTTCCTCTCTCTTTCTCTCTCTCATCAAGTCAAAGGGTGAGGTGAGAGTACGGGATCAGAAGTAAGCACTTGCATCAATTGCTGTTTTCTAGGTTAATGTATTGTACATTACCATAAAGGATGTGCAACAGTTTCAATATAAAATGTGAATTTATAAAATATAACCTTTATTTAAAGGGGTATACCACAAAGTAAAATTGACGTGGGAAGCTCTCAAATGAAATAACAAACATTTTCACCATTCATTATTATTAAAAATTCTGCACTGTTTTTGATTTAACTGCTCCTTTAGTGATACATTCTTTACAGCTCGTCTCCAGGGGATACGACCAGGGCTGAGAGCTCCTCAGTGCTGGTCAGACATGCTTAGACATCACTTCTCCTCTCAGGCTGCTACTGAGTGTTCAATCCCCAGGTGCTGTCACTCCACGTCCTCTGTGCTCCTTAGTAATTAGTCAAACAGTGCAAATAAATAAAAAATAAACCTCATTGAGGTATGTGCATTGATATAGAGAAAAACAAAACACAGGTTTGGTTCCAACAGAGATTTGAACCTAGGACCCTTGTGCCTAGAGGCAAACACTTTACCTCTCAGCTACTCACAATGCTTTACATAAACAGACCTTTCTTTAACTACAGAGAGGAAAGGCCTGGTGATGTCATCCTGCTGGGTCACATGTTATGCAATTCAAACAAATCACACACGCCCCCTTCTGAGCACACAGAGCTGAAGAGCTGAATGCAGGAGGAATGAAATGAGATCATGGCAAAACCCCTTTAAATTACCAAAAAAAGAAATTATTTTTTTTGTTCTGTGTCACCTATCTAATAGTTAATAAACATGCAACAAAGGGACACATCTAATGGCACACAACCAGAAATAACAAAAAATAGACAAAAAATGAAAATGTATTGAAATACACCAATAGATAAAAGCCAAAATAGGCTAAAACAATATAATGTCTGTTGAAAATATGCAAACAGAACCAAATTCCAGACAAAATGAAAAGTAAATATATATATTTAATCTATATGTAAATATATAAATACCTCCACAAACAAAGAATATAGACTATAAGAAATTAAGTATAAAACACATCAGCAAGAAATGTGTGAACAGGCCCCCAAAAAGCAATAATGACATTTGAGCATAATAAAGGGCAACCCAATAGTGCAATGCATAATGTCATACAGTATAAAGGAAATATCTAAATACATAAAGAAATTCTATACTGCAAAAAAGCAAACAGCAAAAATGGTAAAGTACGGCAAAATAAGGCAATACTTAGGCAATACTTTGACTGGCACCCACTAACAACCATGTTTTATCGCCACAGTTTCCTCAGGGGTAATATTTGGACATCATGGCTGGAGTGTTTATTACCTTCCCTATTACATGATAGGGAGGTTTAACATCTTTGAGCCAATCAGATTCCCAGAGTAGGAAACCGTTTTTTTTACTTTTAATTGGCATTGGACTGTACTTATAATTTCACTAATAAGACCAATTGGAACGGCATTCAGTAGATGTCAGCTTGGTGCTCAAATGAATAATTTGCTAGCACCTTCATTTTCAAATAAGGCACTGCAAGTTGTGTGTTTCACATGCATCGGGAATTAGACTAATTTCCAGATCACTACCTACTAGTGCTACTACACTACAGACAATGCAGGAAGACACACTTTAACAGACCTCTACATTATAATTACTGGAAGTGACATTGGACAGGACATCAGCCCGTAAGCGCCACCACACTAGGGGTGCTGCAGAATGATAAATCAACCCCCAAACACCCGTAATAAATCCTAACCCTAATTTAGGGTTATGGTTATGGATAGGGCTAATATTTGATTTAGAAAAAAAAATTGGGGTTTCTTAAGACCCGAACCTAACTTTTTTCACAAAATTGGTAGAAATATTGTTGAACCAAGCAGGGACGTGTTCAAGCAACACTATTAAAGTGGTTTAATCCCTTAGGGTATGTTCACACGGCACCATCACGAGTACTTCCGAGGTGCATTACTAATAAATCGCTGCAAGTAATTGACATGTCACTTATCTCCCCGCGCGTACAATATGATTGTATTGTATGAGCAGGGAAAGGAGGCGTAATCCATAGCTCTCTATGAGAGCTATGGATTACCGTAATTATGAGGTGCATTTCCCCACATATTAAGCACAGTACGCCGCGAAATATGCGGGGAAATGCGCTCCAAAATAAGCCATGTGATCATACCCTTACACAACATTGCAAATAGTTTGACTATGAAAACCCCTCTGAAAAATTCACTGAAAAGTATAACTCCAGGAACAGATTAGTCTCAAATAAGCAACCTTTTTCCAAAATTAATGAATAAAACAGCAGAATTATATTTATGCCACTACCAGATGTCTGATAGTTACTTACTACTTATTTTCCTCAGTGCTGTCGGTTTCCGTTTGCTCGATTCAGTTAAGATACAGATCAGGGATAAGATACTGCAATTTAGCTGCATGGTAGTCTAAACTGAAAAATAATTCAAGGAAGTGGGAACTCACCTGCAGTCTCATCAATCACTAGCGCTGCTTCTTTATTCCCCCCCCCACCAGGCTGTGAACAGCAAGAATGTGCCCTCAGATAAGCTGATGTGCATAAGAAACAACCCAACAGGTATAGATGGTTTTGACAGATAGATCAGGTATTTGAAATAGCCACATACTGTATCTATTAAACCATATATGAAATACTAAATAGGAAGTGTGAAGTTCTGCTTTAACTCATCTTGAGTGCCATGATGCAGAGCTCAGAGGTTTTTCTGGCCTGCTTTGTTACATGTTATTCCCTGTCCTTCTCCTTAATACGCCTTCAGCTGGATCCTTTGATATTGACCAGAGGCAGTATTCATCCATACTTATGATGTAACATCAGTGCTGTGCAGGCTATTAGATAGTCCTGAGCTATAAGAAGCAGGCCATGTCTTAGCAATGTTTTGCCTCTCATAAGAGTTGTTGTCATGCTCATCCAGTAAAACCTATATAACGCATGATAAAACTAGGATACAGCTGGATACACATGGTACTTTGTTCCACACCTATTTTCTGCAGCAAGACAAACTTGCAACAAAAACTTATCTGAAGTGTCCACTGAGGAGTCTAGGAATATGCTTCAATTAGGTACATGGTATGTATATTCTTTACATGTCATGTTGATGCATTACTTGATGTGTAAGAAAAAGGAAGTGCATATTGGGAGCTGGGATGCAGATTTGCCCCATTGGATGGGGCTTATCTGTATCTTAAAATTCTAAAGTGAAAATGCCCATACAGACAGAAGTCAAATACATGACAGAAATCCAAGATTTTCTCAGATTTTTGTAGACATATGTTTCAATAGAAAAAATATGCTGTGAGACTATAGCCTGTGGGAGTTAAAGGGAACCTGTCACATAGTTTATACCCCCTTGCTGAGGACAGCACAAGCTAGTGTCAGACCTGCGGTTTCCAGTGCTGTGCCCCTTATTCTGTAAGATACAGCAGTTTTAGAGCATTTAATGCTCAAATCTTATTCATGAGCAGGCATTAGCCCCTCCCACCAAAGGCTAGCCCCGCCTACCTGGCAGTTATTCACATGGTTCTACTCATTCAAAGTTATAGGTTAATCAGTTGAGGTGGGTGGGGCTAGCCTCAGGTGGGCTGGGTATGAAAAAATTTGCTACCGCATATAAGCACAAACCCAGCATGGTATAAAGTATAAAGAAATTAAATGACTGTTAAGAAAAGGATGACTATCACATAGTTGAAATAACCACATATTGTGTTTATTATACAACAGTGCAACTATACATATGAGCACAGTTGTACAGATGAGCAAAGTTAATATTTCAACAACATTAATATTAAAATATTACATATCAACAATTTGAGATATGTCTGGCAGCAGCTTATTCCTTTCTCCCCATTTTGGTAGAGTCCGATGGTCTGTTAGTTGCATACAGACAGAACCACGCCTGCAAACTCTATTATAGGATACTAAAATGACTTCCTGATTACTCAGAATTTTGTGGATAGGAAAGGATGTTTCCAGCATAACAAAATTTTCTATGTTGCAAGGTTTCCAGCCCATGGGACCAGAAAGATCATCAAAGTAAAAAGAGAAGAAAACTGCATCCAAAGGGTTGTGAAAACAATACTTTGCATCCTTTATTCCTCTATGAAATGTAACGTTTTGACTCCCATCTGGAGTCTTTATCAGGCTTGAATTGAAATGTGGCATTTTATGAAAGATTAAAAGATGCAGGAGACTTGTTTCACAACTATATGGATGCTCTTTTCTTGTCTTTGTTCCAATTTTGTGACTTCTAGTATTATATTCTTTAACTCCTTAACAACCGCCCGCCGTCTTTTGGCATCGGGCATTTCAGGTCGTTCGTCTGCAGCCACGTCTTTTGACGTATCTGCAGACATCGGAGTTTGCGGCGCCTGGCACCACAGCAGTACTAAGAACAGGCCTGCATTACACAGCCCTATTCCCAGCACAGCTCCTGAATGTGTCAGGGAGCGGGGGAAACCTCCACTCCCGGGTGCTCTAACCCTTTGATTGCCGCAGTTCGTCACCGCAGCACAATCAAAGGGTTTCCCTGCTCTGTTGGGTGATCGGGACACCCGGTGACCTGACAGAGCCCGTGGAACGGCTGCACAGTCAGACCTGGGGACCTAGAGTAGCCCCAGGGCTGTCTGTGTAACAAGCCAGTGATCAGGGCAGACTGCTGTCCTGATCACTGCATGTCTCAGACTGACGCAGATTATAATGTATTAGCATATATGAATATGCTAATATATGACTAAGTATATATATAAAAAGTAACACATCCCTTCATGGGATTTAAAAAAAGTGAAAAACATAAAAAGTGTAAAAAAAGAATAAAAAAATAAAATAAAAATAAATATTTAATAAAAAATAATTGTGCATATACAGAAAAAAGGGGAATTAATTACTCAAAGAAAAATGGAAACACGGCCATACTCACAGCTAGGAAGCTGAAATGAGACTGAACACAGCACAGAGGCAGCACACCTTCCATTGCTAAGGGGGGCGGCTGCTGGTATTCTACTTGCATTTACTCCCCAGTACTGTTGGGTAAAAAAAACATCAAATATGAGGTATTAGTTAACATAATGGCCACTATATTGTAAGCCTGCAAGTCCCTTCACGGCTCCTCATCTATTGCAGGTCCCTACACTCCCTTAAACTCACAATATACAGAAAAAAGGGGAATTAATTACTCAAAGAAAAAACTGAAACACGGCCATACTCACAGCTAGGAAGCTGAAATGAGACTGAACACAGCACAGAGGCAGCACAAGCCCCCATGCTTGCAGGCTTACAATATAGTGGCCACTGTATCAACTAATACCTCATATATGATGTTTTTCCAGTATGTGAAAAAAGTTTTTTTTGCCCAACAGTACTGGGGAGTAAATGCAAGTAGAATACCAGCAGCCGCCCCCCTCATGCATGGAAGGTGTGCGAGCGGCTGTCTTACGGTTTTTTTTGCATCTGTATAGTCTCCCAATCTATGGTACTGTGGCTTTTTTGCTTTTTTGCATGCTATGTGAAGATATGTTAATTTAAGGTTCAGTTTTCTGTCCACCTAGTGGAGAGATGTATGGGCTACCACCAATTAACTGCACCTGGGTACTTTTCTTAAATAGCATGGGGGCTTGTGCTGCCTCTGTGCTGTGTTCAGTCTCATTTCAGCGCCCTAGCTGTGAGTATGGCGTGTTTCCATTTTTTCTTTGTGCACACATTACAAACACAAAAAAAAACCTACACATATTAGGTATCCACATGACTGTAATAGCCTGTAGAATCAATCTAACAAGTTATTAAGTGGGAAATGTGAATGGTGCAAAAAATGTTTCGAAAAAACAAAAAAAATGTGAAAAAAATTGAAAAAAAAATCTGCAATTATGTATAAGTGAACTTAAACTATTCCCCCGTGAAGTACAACTCGTCTTGAATAAAACGAGTCCTCATACAAATGCGTCATTGAAAATTAAAAGTTACAACTGTTGAAACGCAAGAAGGCAAAAACTAAAAAAATGTTCTGGTCATTAACTACTTTTCAGGCGTTTGGCTAAAGGGGTTAATGAAGTGATATGTGAATATATTTTGTTTTCTTTTTAGTTAAATCTTTGCATAGCTAAGGGGAAACAGATGCAAATCAATAATTTGATCATATAGTTACTGTCTTAAAAGGCCATTCTCTTTCCTTCCATGCAAGATGTTAACCACAGTAATTAGTATCAGCATTACATCCACTAAGGTTTAATTGTTTCATCAGTCACGGACACGAAAGTGAAATGTTCTCTACATACAAGCAAAGTAAATCCCTTCCCTACATCAAATAATCCATGCAACGCTACAGTGCTTATGCTACAAGTATGTTTTGCTATTTTTCTTCATAAGGCTAACACAGATGTTATGACTTTATGTTTTCCCATGTTTTGTTCTTGCACCATGTTTAACTCTATTGATAGTAAACACAGCACAAAACCACAATAATGGCTCCTTCTACCAAAGTAACTGAAGTCATTACCACAATTGAAGCATAACACATGACTGGTTCTAAGTCGCTATGAATTTGCTGTCACATTTTATTGAAAAACACACTTCTTGTTTATTGCCTTGACACTTTTCTCGAAAGTGTGGTGCAAATGAAGAGCTAAACAAAGCAAAACAAAACTAATGACCCTATATCTAGTTGTTCTGATATATTCGTCTTTTTAAGACATTAATATTGTTTTAACAACTGTGAAAAACCTAAAACTTCGAGATGTTGTGCAGTATTCAGAATTATCATACATTAGTATTTTTTTCTATGTGGCCAGTAATCAAAAATGTTATGTCCTCGAAGAACCCCTTTTGCTTCCTGTGTTAAACCATGCAAACATTTTCAATTAGAATTATTTATAAAAATGTTCCTGTATATAGATGTTATCATTAAATATTTGTTATGGCTCCTGCTGGTGCTCCTTTGATTCCCATGCTGGTGAACTGATTGTTATTGGTGATCCTGTGCGGTAACAAGTGCTTTGCTACTTGTGCACAATTGGATCTGGGCAGTGGGACTGAGCCACTGGGCATGTGTGACCACCAACACCATACAAATTAGCTAGACATTCTAAGAGGGGAACACCTACACTATTTGTAAGTTTGGCTATGCAAATGAAAGGCACCATTATGCAAATACAGACTGTGGTAAACTAATACATAATTTCTAGTCTGCATGTGTGTGCAAGAAAAAGTTACAGAAATAGAGGTGTTGGTTACAAACATGTTTAGCTTCCCCTCTCCCAACCTCTGAAAAATATATATAATTGGAACAACCTTTATAACACATGATTAGCTTAAATATACCAGCTCAGCAGTAAACTGTCTCTGGATCTTACTTTATAATAAAAATCTCTTCAGATAATTTATTTTGTCCTAACAAAAATAACAGTATTCTTTCCAAGCAATACAGCCATTCAGTTACTATAAAATACCTTTATACAAGAGCCAAATAATATTACATGTTACCACCATATAGAGTTTGAATAATACAACTATACTATTACTGAAAAAAAAATATACAAAAACCAATACTACCAGGAAGGCACATAATAGTCTACAAGCTCACATAGAAATCCAAAGTAGTCCAAGTAAAGGGCTTTCTCATGATAGCTAATGTTAAAAGGGTTGTCCATTATAAAAACAAAAATAAAAAAAAGGTTCTAATGCATTGGGGCCAGGATGATCCTAAAAAGAAAAAACCTAATACTTGCCTATCAGACCCTCGCTGGTGCCTCTCTGGAGCTTCTTGCAATCCACTCCTCTTTACTTTCATGACCTTCGGGTTCTCATCCTGACACTTACAAAAGCTTTGCAATTGCAAAGTCAAAATCCTTACCATAATTCAATAGAAATGTCGTGGAAGGTGAAGTGAGCAGTTCATAGGAGGAAACCCAAAAAAATCACAGTAAGACCCAATTAAAAATTAACTTTTACTAGATATACTTTAAAAGAATACATATACCCAGAACAAGACACCAAAATGCAAACTCCTAGGACAGCCTCAGTCCCTATAGTCATATATAGATTAAACATATAGGTGCTGACACCAAAAGTAATGCCTCCTTCAGCAGAGTAATCGCCCAGAAAGGAGCGCCACCACCTATTAAAGGCACCCACCTTGGTCAGTAACAAAGCAAGGTTCCTAAATGGGTACCGAGGTATAAATTCTTAATGAAAAATATGCAATCCAGACAATCTAGGAGAAAAAGAGTTCCAATTCCATAAAAACATACAATCAAATCCTAACTAGATATAACATAGTTACTGTTCATAACCGACGCTTTTTCCCCCAAACATAGATTAGCTAGGGTTTCAGGGGTAGACTAAACCCAAGAATCTATAATGGCTTTGCAATGGCGTAAAAAAAATATAGCAAAACGATACTTAGCATTGATGTATTCTGTTAGATGCCCTCTGTGGATGGGCGCCACGACTCACCAAAACTCCGCTAGGTATTTAAATGAACGCTACCGGAAGTGACCTCATACTCAGTAGGAAGTTGATCCAATAACAACAAAATAAAGCCCCGAAAATAAAACACGTTGGTAATTACCCACCCTTAACCTAACGCAATGTAGAAGAAGTACGCCAAAGAAACAAAAAAGCTTATTAGAAAAACCCTGCGCCGATAACAAATTTAAAAAACACGCCCCCTTTGAAAAAAGAAAGGGAAACGCATGCCAAAAGGCCTTCAAAATCACGGACTACTGAACGAGAATCACGTTCCAAAGTCCCCGCATGCGCGCCTTTTAAAGCCGCGGGGGAATCCCGGGAAAAAAACCCCAAAGGCCCAAAATCGGATAAAACCCGAGCCGCACCCCATAGCCCCCCAGTAAAATAAAAAAACCAAAAAAAATACGGGTTTTTAAGGATCTCCCTTGATTAAAGCAGGTATATTTATAGAGACAAACAAATTCTTACTTGTGGGGGTGAGGCCCCCACTTCGAGTAAATAAGATTGGAAAACAATAATGAGAATAGGGAAGTTTGGGGGAAAAACCGGGGCCCCAAAAATCTGAACACAGGGAAAAAAAAACCCTATAAATGTAAAAATTAAGATAAACCAAAATGCTAAAAAATTTTTTTGGAAACAATCTCGCCTATATAAACCAAAAATTGGTCTAATCACCAAAGCGCCCCCTATACAAACCAGAAGAAACTCAAAATAAAAATTTTAAAATAAAATTTTGTCCAATTATTTGACACATTTGGGGAAAGTTGGGTTTTAAAAATAAACACAAAAACACCCAAAAATTTTAAATTTCATTTTAAAGGCCCACTTTTTTGTACTGTTTTTGAGGGGCTATACTTTCCCTTCTGGGTTTTCCCTTTTTTAAAAGAAAGTTTTTTTCTATATAACCCTTTCCTAGGGGTTTCTTTTTTAAATTTTTTTAATACAGAAAAAAAAAACAGGTTTTGGGGGCCTTTCCCCCCATGATTTTTCCCCCCAAAGTGAAAGGGGCCAGTGGGGGGTCTCTACGAGTCCCCACATCACCCAGATGTTCACCTATCCTTTTTTTAAAAGCATCCCAAAATTTTTTTTCCCTACTACTGATTTTTGCATTTGGGAGGTAAAACAAGTAAACTACCCCCCTTTTATAGGCAATTAAAAAAAAAACTCTAATTTTTGAAAGGTTTGGGCCCGTAGGGTTTTACCAAAAAATTCCTTTGTTTCCCGCCAAAAGGACAAAAAACGCCCTTTTTCCCCCATCTGTACATACCAAAAGTTTTTTTCGTTCTAACCAAGATTTTGATTTCAGGGGGGGGGGTTTTAATGCTGTTTTAAACCCGTCCCGTCATAAAAAAGACCTACCTCTACTAAAGAACCGCGGGGCTAGCTGGTAAAAAGCCCCCCAAATCCCTATCAGCTCGAATAAAAACCCCGTTTTATTCAAGATCTCATAAACCCCCTTTTGCGGGTCATCAATGTTCCTATGACCTCACGATAGGGTTTGTTTTTTTTCTCTTTTTGAGTTAGGGTTTAGTAGGGGGGAAATCCCCATCTTTTTCCCAAAAGCATGGGGTTTAAACGCCGGGAACATCAATTTTTGATAAAATTTCTCCTTCCCATTAATTGGTAACCCGTTAATTTTTGAAGTATCAAACAAAGAAAATTTTTTCTTTTAGGGTATTTATATGTATATAATATAATATATATTTTGTAAAAAAAAACTTAAAAAAATCCTAGAAATGCCCCCTGTTGTTTTTTTGGGGCCGGGGTTTTCTGGAGGATTGCTGGGCCTTTACTGGGTTGGGCTTAAAAGGGTTTTTAAATAAGGCCTGAAACGAATTTCTTGGACTTTAAAGGTGGGACCTTGGGGTTTTTGCATGTTTCTTGGGCGTAAAATTTCGTTGTGGCCCCGGGGTTTTAAAGCATGAAAAAATTTGGGGGAATTAGAGCGTTTTTCCCTGGTGTTAATTTTGGCTTGGGCCTATTTTAAGCATGACCCGCTGGGGAAAAACTTGGGAAAAAACAGGAAACTAAAAAGACATTTCAAACTTTTTAAATTTTACCCAAAGATTTTGGTTACATAATTTGCATCATGGTCCCAAAAACAAATTTCATCCTGGATTAAGGGTTTTTGCCATGCTTTCTTCCCCCCCTAATTTATGCACAAAAAAGGGGTATTTTAAATTTTTTTTTTGTTTTTATTTACTTCCACCATGACTACCGCTGCCCTTTTGGTATTCAGAATTTGACTAAACCATTACTCTTTCCTTTAAACGCCCAACAAATGCAAAACTTTTTTAAAAGGGAAATGTTTGCAACGGATAAACAGTTTCCAAAAACAAAAAATTTAGCTTCCTTTTTTAAACCCGCCCAAATTTCCTTGAATGGACTCTGTTAGCATTAGGCAAACTAAACATTTAAGGTGGGAAAACCCCAATAAAATTTTTTTGGGCCCCTGTGTTTCTAAAATTTAACCAAAAAAAATCAGAACAAATTGGGAAACTAACGGGAACCCTTTTCATACCCCCCACGCTTTTCGTTTTCCAAAGGCAAAACTTGGGAAACTTTTAGGCCCAATGGCCCCATCGCAAAAATTTAAAACTCCCCAAACCCTTTGGGACTTTAAAAACCGTTTCTTTTTCCTTTTAGAGAAGGACCCTTGAGCTTCCTTTGGGCAAAAGATCTTGGATGTCTCTGCTTCCTCCCCCCACTTCCCCATAACAAGTCCCATGCCCGTACTTCCCTTCAAAACTTTTTGTTGTTTAACCATTTTTTTATTGTTATGTAACTGTTCCCAGCTGTGATATTAGGCTACAGCAAGAAAAGATTTTAAATGGTTATGCCAGATATTGGGCCCCTTTTATACATAATCCCGTTACCCTCATCTAGATTTTTTTTCCTTGTAAAAAAATGAGATTTTGTACAGTGGGACCTCCCCACCCCACACTCCCCCTTGACCAAACCTTTTGGTCTTCATACAAATTTGGGCTTCATACAAATTTGAGAGAATTTGCTCATGATAAGTTCCTCCTTTTGGGAAAAAAACCTAGTTGCTGATTTTAAACCCATTTTTATGGCTCCGACCCGGGGGTCTGGCCGCTACCCCTCTATCAGAAAAAGATACAATAAGTCATACCACACAAGACAGGGGCGCTTGATCAAAGGAAATTCTTTATTAATACAGCAGTGAGTTATATATCTTTTGGGTTTTAACGGTGACACACGCCATCAGCCGGGGCCCAAAAATTTTACAGGTTTTAATTTTGAGAAACAACATAGATTCCCTTATAATTCAAGGTCCCGAAAGCGAGGCGAGAGACCTTTAATTGTATCTTGTGTCGACAGAGAAAAAATTTTCATGCTTTAACCCTTAACTTGCAAATTTCCCCCTTTTTGCAAAACGAACGTATTTTTTACGTGCAAACTTCCTTATTTTAAAGAGAAAAAACTTAGACACTGCTTTCACAAAGCCTTTCCCGCACATTTTTTTTTTCCCCAGCTCCTTCTTTTAGCTTTGCAACACCAGGGGACGAGGACGGGAAGGGGAGAGTGAGGCTTCGCCAGGTTTGAGACGAATCATCCCCATTCAAGATCCCCCTGTGTAGCTGGACTTTCCAAGCCCTGGGGACCCCCTAAGCTTTTCCCTTTAATTGGTGCAGAAAAATTGAGTTTCCAAAACACAGAATACAATCTTCAATAATATTCAGCACAACATAGACAAGCAAATAACAAAAATATTTGTAAAACAGTCGCAATAGCCCTTGCAAAAACCCCCCAGCCTTGAACCATTTTTAGTGGTTTAGGCGAAAAAAAAGTTTCCCCCCACCAAGCATTTAAAAACCTATTCCCTTTCCCCCGATAATTTTTTAGGTTTTTCGTTCTAGCAGGGAA
>JAODAL010050748.1:0-27176 GCA_025379985.1 Phyllomedusa bahiana
GAGGGGGGTAAATTTGGTGGGGGGGGGGAAATTTTGAGTGGGTGGGGGGGGAAGTGTATGGGGGTGGGTGGGGATATTGGATGGGGGGGGGGGGGGAAATTGTTGTGGTGGGGGGGTATTTTTGGGGGTGGGGGGGGATTTTGATGTGGGTGGAGGGGGATATTGTTGTGGGTGGAGGGGGATATGGATGGAGCTACTTAGCCCTGTGTCTATGATATGTTAGACTGTGACATATGTGTGACTAACTTGCTATTGTACTACACAATACAGTTCTGTTTTGCACACTGTATTATGTGGTAAAATGGGCGATTTACATCCGAGAGGCCGGTAATATTTTCATGTACAGTAGGGTGGGCCCCCCAAGATCAATTCCCCTGTGGGCCCAAGACCCCCAGTCCGACACTGGACCCGTAGACGGCTAAAGTAACAGTTACTTACAAAACATGAAGACAGTCTGACAAAACCGGGGGTGGTGGGGGGGGGGGAGACCTAGGACAGGACACACAAGGAAGAAGTAAGGCTCCTAACACTAGATTTGCAATCCAATATACAAGGTAGAAAAACTACAAAGTCATGTAGGACACAGTAACACCATGGATTCCCCCAGATATTCAAATAGAAACATGAATGACACCATTTGAAAGTACATCTTGTCCCGCAAAATAAAAACCTTCATATGTCTATGTAGATGGAAAAATAAAATAGTTATAGCTCTGGGAAGGCAGAAGGAAAAAATGAACGTGACAAGAGAAAAAAAAAAGGCTACAGTGGGAAGGGGATAATCTATGTTCACCTATGGGGACACTTTAAGGGCGCATCCCCACAGCATAGGACAAATATTTGTCCTGTTTTGCGCCCATCGCCACGGCCACGGGGGGAGGATGGGGGGGGGGGGCGGCTTTTCTCCACGATGAGTGGAGAGAAGTCCTCCCCCATCACATTGAGAAGCACAAATTCCGTGCGAAAACCGGACTGAAGATGGTGCTTGCTCAATGTTTTGCCGCCGGACCGCCGGCGGTAAAAACCGCCAACAGAAAACCGTGCAGGGGGACTGCTGCCAACGAGTTTTCCTAGAGCCAACGTGCTCCCTTTTTGCCGTTTTTAGGCGGGCTGAAAAACCCAAAAAAAAAAAAAAAAAAAAAATTTGCTGAAAAAAAAAAAAAAAAAAAAAACGTGCCGAAATATTTCTGTGGGGACATGCCTAAGTGTGTGTAGGGAGGAGAGGTTAGCGTGCGAATATGTTGCGCTGTTCTTACTTTAAAAATTTTTTTTTTTTACACATTGTATAATTATTTTTTCCAGTCTATGTTAGTCCAAGAAAGTATTTAAACAATAAATGTAAAGACAATCCAAATGAATTTTACTGTTCCTTTTTTGTGGAATCCATCTCTTTATCATCTGTTTATTAGGGCGACATTTCCCAACCGCACGCCAGTTTTTTGGTTATATTGCGTAAAACCGCTTTTGACGCCATATTTTGATGTAAATGAAATGTTCGTTCATCAAAACTTGGGCATTATATGCGGGAGACCATTGTAATGCCCTAAAATTATGCTGCGTTTTCTCCTTATGAAGTGTTCTGTTGGGGCTAGCATTTATTACATGTTATGTGTTGGGCTTTTACAGTTGTGTGGATTTTATTTACTTGTAATTTAATGCTATCGCTCGTGCGCGATGTTGCCTCGATTAGGGCATTACATTCGCTTCTGCGTATGCTTGTGCCGCAAATTGCGCTAATCGCGGCACAAAACATTTCATTGTTAGAGTAGTAACGCACACCACGAGCATTGTTTATCATACAATATATGATTGCGCCTAACACATTACTTGTAAAATTGAATGCCCTAACACAAATACACATGTAATGAATGTGCTATGCGTCTCAATAGGCGCATTTTTGTTATGGAGGCCCACAGCGCATCATGATTAGACGCATTATGTTATTTTTTTTTTTTTTACTATGTCACAGTGTATATCCTGACGCCATATTTTTGATAGGGTCGAACTTTCCTGGAGCACTTTACACTTTATTATAAATGAGCCTAAAAACTGACGTACTCTGTTTCCCCCGAAAATAAGACAGAGTCCTTATATATTAATTTTTGTGCTCCTAAAAAACAAGCTAAGACTTATTTTTAGGGGATGTCTCATAACTAAAAATCGCACATGTCTTATTTTCGGGTGTCTTATTTAAGGGGAACCAGGGTAGCACCGCCAAATTTTCTGACATCTTCTCGCCCACATCAGTCCTTCTTTATCCATTCATGTATAGAAGATTCCTAAGAGAGGTGGAAGACCTAATCCCAAACTACGTATCAGAAGCATAAAAAAAAATTTTTTTGTAAATAATTTTGCTAAAATCTCTGCTTCCAATATGGTTTAAAACCAACGTACAGATTTAATTTTGCACTATTAAAAGTCTGGTTTGCACTGTTCCAAACATATGTGTTTGAGGAATACATAGTGGGGGGGGGGGGTTTATTATAGATTATTATGTTAGAAATTTGAATGTTAGTGAATGACAATCCCTGTTTGGGATTGGATAATGCCTTCTAATGAATCATTCCACTAGTGTAGCTACGCTGGGGGACCTGCCTGTAAAACATGTTAACCTACTATCTGCTTTTTTAGTTTCATGGATTAAAGGATATTAATTTCCTGGACGCTGGAATAACTCCTTTTTCATTTCTACTATAAACCAGTTGTACCTTCACTCTGTGCAGCATCTACAACAGGTGAGCGGGTTTTTTCTAATTATATACACAGTTGCTGAGTCTTTAGAGAAACCCACTGGTTTTTTGAGCACTAACATTGATTCTTTTTTTTTTTTTTAACCATAAACTTTTTATTGGTCAGAATAATGTGAGTACAAACAGAAATAACCATATATGTCATTGTATAACCAAATTTTCACCAACTTTTATCCACAAAAAACACAACCCAGCCCAACTCCCAAATCCATCTCCAGATTCAGGGAGCAGTAAATATCCATTACAATCACATAGCAATGCAATATTGATAACATTCAGTTTCTTGTCCACAATAAAAATGTACCTGGCTGTCGGACGGCCACCCATCCACACAACTGCCATAGACACAGTCCATGAACCTCTACAACCGAGATTCCCAACACCCTTTGCCTAACTAAGATTCGTGCCGCAACTGACCAGAAATATCCAGCCATTTAATCCAAATTTATTATACATAAAGGGGTTTGTCTCTCCCTACAAAGAATAGCTTTCAATTGTAGGAACACAAAATAAAGATCATTTTCCATAATATATTGCTTGTTCCCTCTGTTTTCCTAAGGAGATACAAGTGAATTTATGACCTCCCTGGCTATATCAGTTTTCCTCTTAACTGACCTTAAACAACATCTCCCCCCAGCGTTTGTTCAATGGAAGAAAACAGTGAAGTGACCTCATCACAACCAACAGACCCAGTTCAGTGTCAAACAGTGTCCATGCTGCCAGGCAGTAAAAATCTTGATTTTATCTCAAAGTAAACAGAACTGTAATTAGGGCTTTTTATGTTAGAGGATCCAGATAAGAAGTCCTGTGAGCAGTATGAGAAGCAAATCTGATCTAATTAAGCAACTGAACAGGCAACGGAGCAGTAACAAAGCACAGAGCTTATGCAAATTAGTCAGTCTGAACCCAGAAGTGACAGAGTATTTCATTCATGCAATCCTTTGAAACCCTGTAGGAGACAACTCCTTTAAGTTTGGCTCCTCACTAAAATAACTACCCCTCTCTCAGAGCAATCAGCCAATTCAACTTTATTAACAAACTCCTGGTGCTGATGGAGGTTCTGGCATCCAGCCCACATTGTTGCTAATTAAATTAAACTTCCTTGCCATAAATAAAAGCCAAGATATCGCGATTTTCCTCAGCCTAGAACCGTAAATTCTCCACATATCCCAAAATACAAACCAACGATTTCATCTCCACTGCAATTTGAAAAATAACGCTGGAATCAATTGTACAACAAAAATCCAATTAACGCTCTAGTTTTAGAGGGCAATGCCAGAAATATGCATCAAAGAGGCCGGTGCACATGACACCTATTACTCTAGAGGAGAGGCCCCGAATTCCAATTTTATGCAGAAATAATAGGAGTTCTGTAAACTCGATGTATTAAGGAATAATTGAGAGATTCAATGCTGTTCACTCACTGAAATCATGTATGGTCCTCAGTATCTCCTCCCAAATATTAGGCTCTATAGGGCCAATATCCTCTTCCACCTACTACGTAAATCTATTGGTTTCTAGAAAAAAAAGTTTGCACAATAAAAGTTTTATTATAAACGTTGGAAATAAGTCCCCTTCGTTGTTTTTGATGTTCTTGAACCCTATCTATCGGAATAAACATGGCATTATAATGAATTGTGCATATTTTTCTGCATTATAAGCGTGCCTAAGCTGTGAAGTAATTTGGTATAGCTGTGTATGTCGGTAAGGCAAATCCCTTTGCCAATTGCTGAAAACTTTTAAGCAACCCCCCTGATCTGTAAGCAGTTGAGAGACATAATTAAGGCCCCTAGATGGCCCATGACTTATCTCGAATCCCTGGAGCATAAAAAGTTCGGACAACCAGGGGTATTACCCAATCCCGGTATACGGATTGCAGCCCTAACCCAAAATCCACCCGTAAGTTCCACCACAGTTTATGCCATCATATATAAAGTTGGAAACTTTTGGAGTGCACTAAAAAGTTTTTGCCTCCATTTACCATAAAGATTGGGAGGAAAAAATTTTTTTTTATAAAATTAGAGGCCGTAAAAGTTTCAAGTTTAAATCCTTATCTACCTCCCCATCCCAATCTCTCATATATTTGCAGTTGTGCTGCCAAGAAGTAAACTGCTGGATATGAAATTGCCAACCCACTCCCTCGGCCTTTGCCAGATTGCAGAGTTCTAGCTTTATTGGGCATGTGTCATGGCCCCAAATAAGGGATCCTGAAATAGCATATGACCTTTAAAAAAGAATCTCTGGGGGGAGCCAGAGTGGAGAGTTATGTAGGAGGTACAACAACTGGGGCATCCCAAATCATTTTAACCAGATTTATCTTCCCGCTATCCGATAATGGAATTACCCAGACAACCAATTTATTTTTAAATTTAACTACTAACTTGATTCTTAATTTGCAGGAAACCTCGTAAAATCATCTTCTAAATGGTACACATCTACATTTGTATAAGTTAAGTTCATCATTTGAAACACTGAAATCTATATTTTCTTTTTCAATTTTCAGTACCTATGTATAATAACCAGGCATTCATGTGCATTGACTATACAACAAGGGGCCATTGTTGTAGGGTTAGAAACGCTACCAGAATATCTGATTGAAATTTCTAAGAAATCTGGAAAGCCAAGTAAGTCAATACAGTTCAGCACAACTGGAAACCAATCTACTGTAACAACAGGATATATGCTTCAGCTAGAACAGTAAGATGACGGATCGACTAAAGATGAAAGCATACATTTTTTAACAAGAAATATTTATACCACTCCTTAACATGATCTTGAGGCAGAAGGTTGATAACACTGATAGTTACTGACACTAAGCCGTCATGAACTGACATGCTCTCAGGAGGGGTCATAAAAAGAAAAGGCATAGTCCACCATCTGGCAAGGTGATGTGGCTGTGTTACCACAATGCATGTGAGCTTTTTGGATGTGGCCGCACATTCAATGTAACAGCAGGTCCTCCCATTCATAAATTAACATTTGTGCCCATACCATTGTTTCAATATAGTGATCAACTTCTGTTTCCTCACAGTCCACTTTTGCTCTAGACCACTTAAATGGGTCTTGCCCGAGCAAAGTTCCAACCATTCTTTTCTATGGCAGTTACAAATACAACCAAGCGAGCATGCTCAGCTATACCCAAAACTACCATAGACATAAATGGGGAGAGGGTATAAGTTTGGCCATCTCCCCATTCAATTATAGAGGATGTATGGCACACAAAATTGAAAGGTTGAAGTAAAAAAAGGAGCTTTATTAATTATGTAGGCTCAATGTATAAACAACGTATGGTGAAGGATGCAAGACAGCGTCAATACCTCTACAGATAAGGCAGAATATCATATGGCCCCATCCCATAGTGGAATCTCCCATATATAACTTTAATTTTTTCCCCTTCCCTCATACCTTCACCTCTCCATTGTTTGTACATTTAGGCCTAGTAATTTAATAAATCTACTTTTTTTTACTTCAACCCCTTTAATTTTGTGTGCCGTGATCCTCTAATAAACAACTGTGATGGGACCTCCTCTGAAGGGGCCCATATCCTCAGAACACCTATACTCCTATTTATGAGGTGTGCACACCCAACACCTAAATTTACTTGACCTCCCCATTCAACAAGCCGGCTTTATGGCAAAACCTCTTGAAGGATCTCTGTCCTATCGCTCCCTACCTGGTTCCTTGTTTTTTGTTATTTGTCCTCTTGTTCCAATTACTCTGCTCCTGACTTGTTCCATTTACTCTGCCTCCTATATACTAAGAGGCCCCCTCTGATGCATGTCTGACTACGCTAATTGTCTAGTTCTTTGGTACTATGATTGGATTAATCAGATTGTTGTTATCAGAGACTACTTTGAGTGGTAGTGACCAGTGGGTTCCTTCCAGTTCCTGTATAGGATTATAGGGGTAAAAACAAGGGCTCCTTATATTCTGGTCCCCGATTTTATGGCCCAATGATAAACATAACATATAGAACAATGTGTAAAGTCTATTAAAAAAAAAAAACATAAGAAGTATTTTAGATTTATAACAGAATGATATATTCGGCAGACCTAAAATTAGTGATAATGTGTTTCCTAGACACTTTACAAAAGTAAGGGACAACCATGTAAATTGAACAGAATGTTTTCCCTCATGTGTACCGACTTACCTCTACTGGAAAATTACATTGAGTATACTCTATATATTTATGTAAGCTAAAGCTTGACAAACATACTAAATTGTATACATCCAGTACCGTCAACAAAGCCATTGTTTTTAATATGGATTACTCTAACTTACTTAACCCAAACAAGATACAAAAATGGAAACATTTACATCTAGAACAGTGTGATGATGACCTTGATTTCCTCACCCTGCTAGTTCTTCATAGTGTCCGATCTTCAGATGTGCTTCATCATAGACTTGTAGTTCTAATGATCTCAACTTTCAAAATTTAAGAGAGACCAAAAGTCCTCCCTAGACTTGAAGCCCTTTCCTCGTTGTGTGGAGGACCCCCTTTCCTTGAGGTGGATGAACTTGCATGTCCCTGAAATCATGCTAAGTGGTTAAGTTTAGTCTTTGATGACCGAGAAATTAGGAATTAATAATGGAACATAGTAGGGTAATGTCTTCATATATAGCCAACACTAAACTGATCCATCAAGTGAATCTCCAGTCTAACTAAAATTTTAACAGTAACAAGGCCACATATTCTCTCTCACCACACATCCAGAATCAAACTCTGAAAAGTTATACAGTTTTTTGACAGATAATAAATCTTATTTGGCCAATATTCCCATGAAATATTGAATTTTAGGTACAGAAACTAAAACATCAAAGATTAGAGCAAAAGCCAAAGTATGTTGTGTTTGTGCTACGTTACCAAGATTTTTTTCTGTTTTGGCTGCCATAATCCTTTATGCTAAAGTGATAACAGAATGGTAACATTTGCAAGGTCTTTTTAAGAAAGTACATAATCCCTTTTTATCATCCCTGTGTTCAGTTGATAAACTGGACCATTTTAATATTACCTTGTTTGAAGATTCATGAAGCGAATAACCAAATGTATTGAGATTCCTGTAATTTTTTTTTTTTTTTTTTAAAAGCAGAACATGACCAAGTCTTCCAAATACTACTCAGGCCTCTAATTCCCCAGACTTGAAACCAACTAGAATCTGTGGACCTCTGTCATGTCACCTCTATGGATCATCTCCCACGCACCCCCTCAGCAGCTGTAGATGCCGCATGGCTTTCAGTTTAACCTGTGACAACCTACCATGACCTTTGTTTGGGTCACACTCAGCCGACTACTGTGCAAAGATAACGTGAAAAGTAGAGTGGTGTATAATAATGTACTCTCCCACCTAACGTTGTTAAAGGACCCACACAGTGCCATCTGTCCCTATAACTAATATGAAATTGGAAAGGATACATTAGGAGCTTTTTTTGTTTGTATCCCAAAGGATGCCATTACAACCTATAGGTGACGGATGTTAGCATCTGCTTTACTGTCACCTAGTTTATAACTATTCTTTTACCACATAAGTCATAAAAAGCTAATAAAACCTAGACATGTTACGATGCCGATAGGATCATCTGGTATCCGTTTAATAGAAATTAATTTTTTTTTACAGAATACTGTCATTGAAATCCTGGTCTAAAACACCTATTCTAATACATCATTATTTTGTGTTATATATATTTAGCCTGTAGCGTTTGTAAGCTTTCCTGATATATAGGCTTAATATAAGGGAAAAAACCCAGTGTGAACGCAGTCCTAACAACAAAGGTAAGTTTGTATATAACCAATGACCCAAGCAAGCAACTTACATTTTTTCAAAAGTATTTTTATCATTCATATCAATGTTATTCCTGTGGGTTTACCTGGTAAGCATTATCGGCACTGCACTAGGTAAAAGGTGTTGGGGCTTATCTGCTTAAGGTACCGGCCAGTTCAGTTTGGTCTCTGTCTTGCTGTAAATAAGTCACAACTTCCAGTATACTTGGATAAAGATATTGTAGGCCGGATGTGATGCAATAGATGAAGATACAGGTGAGAAGGTCAGCATAGACCTTCAGTGCATTTTGAGCCTGATCTATCTGTATAGTAAAAGTCCTTCTTTTTCTCCGTCACAGTCATCTTACTCCCCAGTACGTCCTTGTGTAAGAGAAATATGTAAGTGAATGACTCAGATACAAACTATACATTAAAGGGATATATCATCTTCCCTGTTTCGTAAAAACCTATTTGAGTACACCATCCCAAAACCGTAGAGAAAACTGGTCTTGTATGAGGGACTGGTTTCTCTGCCATTAATATTTCATCTCCATCAAGAGACAGTGGTATGCCAGGTTGGTCAGTATCCAAGTCAGCTATCGTGATCATTAATGAGTATTACCGACATTAAAACGACTATGGATTGTAAGTACAATATACTTTTTCAATCATTCTGACCACCTGACAATGTGACCAATGCGGTACAATTCATCACAAGTTTTTTATTTTTATGTTTATTGTCTACATTATCTTTTTTTGAGATACCTTGCTCAATACGTACTGTAAAAGACAGCATGTAACTGGGAGAAAAAATAAGAAAAAAAAGGTCCCTGAGTCCTGGTGAGTAATTAACCTAATGCATAATATATAAGATATACCTAATAGTCCAAAAAGTCCCTGAAGTAACCCCAGTTATTGCGTGGGTAAGAAATGCGTAGGACCAAAGGGATTGGGACAATCTATCAGTATCTAATCTTTTTTCTTGATAAAGTTTGTAAGAGGACAATAGGTTTGGGTGACAATCAGTAGTATCTTATTTATCCCCTGCCTGATAAAGCAGTTTGAGTAATGGATTTTTGATATATATTGAGTTGAATATATCTTTGAGATTTTTCTGACGATATTTTCTTAGGTTCCTGGTAGGGTCGCCCTTATCGGGGCGGTTACTCTACTCCTTGATAGGTAGACTTTTTCTATTTTGACACGTAGGTAGTTATATTTTCTATAGTTGTTTCAAATTTTTATCATGGTATATTAAAGGTTAAGTTTTATGGTAGTTATAATAAGAATTAGCAGTTAGATTACTCTCTTTTGTAGTTTTGGTCTTGATTGTGGAGTATTGCCATATTATCAAGGGTTTAGCCCTGACCCATATTTGTGGGGCACTAGTAGATAGTGTAGAGGGGTGGTTCTATCAAAGAAGGCCATAGGGTAAAAGAACACTGAAAATCTGGAAATTTGGAGTCGTGTCCATTCAAAGAAATGGTTTTCTGGACAGGTTTCACTACTCATTCCTGGAGGAATATCTACAGGGATATTATGGGTACTGATCGCATATAGGCAATGAAGATCACTTGTTTTAAAAAGGACTTGATTTTATCTGCTTCTTATTTGGGAGAGAAGAAGGATGTTTGTTATGCAGAAACCAAGGTTATCCTTGATATTATCACACCATTGTTCATAATGGCGGTCACTGGTCACTAACTTTCCAACAAGTTTTTTTCTACTGACTGGTCTTCTATTAGTTGTGTTTAAAGGTATGATCCTGCAATTTAACATCTGTTTACAGAATAGGTACTACATGTCTGATCCCTAGGTGTTTCACTGCTGGGACCCTCACCAATCACAAGCCCCCATTCTTCCTTACTATGTTCTATCCGTGATGCACTTGGGAATTTTCACCAGTTTCTTAGTCTATAGTAATCGGGTGCATGTTGACTGCTGCTTCATTCAAACACCTTCTGACAGCTAGACTGCAGTGAAGAAGAAGGGGGTACTTGGGGTCTCCATTCTAGTGATCTGTGGTGATCTGATCAATATTCAGAAATGTATTACATATCCACAGGATAGGTGATAAAACCTATTAAAGCTTAGAAGTTTGCACTGATATGGATTCATTTCCAAATGTGTTTATCCTAGAAGAGTTCAACAAATCAGGCACCATCAGATTTCTTACCGAAATTACCAGCCAAAGGGGTTACTTCCTACACCCAAGGGGTTAAATATAACATCACCTGCCATGGCCGCACAGAACAGATAACCCCATTTTTATATGCAATCCCAGTCATCAAGGAGAGCTTTTTAAAGTGCAGAAGTGCAGTGGCCACTTCTGTTTATTTTTTTAAATAGCACCACGTCTACCCAGCTGTAGAAATTATAACTCCGTACCATTTATACCAAAAATGTGAATAATCCTGTATTTATGACTAACAACATGGCTCCTGGTTTGAAGTCCTGATGTATGAGACAGAGGATACCATTGGCACTTCTGATTTGTTGAGGGTAACAGTGGCCAAGCATACTTGCCAACCTATATCCTGATTCTGGGGATATATGCCCTGTCCCTGGAGTGCCCCAATCTACCTAGGATCTGTATTTTGGGGCAGAATTGTCATAAACTCCACCCGTTTTGCCTCCCATTTTCCAGGAGACTCCCAGAAAAGACAGGAGGGTTGGCAAGTATGTATTAAAGGCACCTGTTTTTATGAATCACTGCATTCTCTTCAGATTAATCACATCTTTGGCTTAATTCCTCCTGTGCATATGATTCTTAGTATAGAAATTTCCCTGAAGATATCCTCTTTGTTATGGTCCCTGTGAACCAGTGATTACAAGGAACATCAGAGTGAATTACCCAAGATGAATGGTCCTGATGTGCTTCTTGATTCCAGCAGCAGTGCTCAGTATTTTCCCACACTTCTTCCACAGACATTTGAACATCACCTTCATTGAGTTCTGTAGATAAATAGCACATAAGGTAATGAATTGTTAAACTACCAAATGATATGAAATAATAAAAGAGTATACAACCCAAATGGTTCAAAAGAAAATATATACTATTCGAAGGAAACCAAAGATCTTACCAGCTTGGCTGCCAAAAAAACAGTTTGTTACATAGTAAAGGGCACACTAAAGACTGCAATTAAAGGAAACTACATGTAAAAAAAACCCCCCATAGAGCAACAACACTAAGGGCCACATTGGAATGAAACCTGTTTTAGGTCTGAAATTCACCTTTTTTGCCCAAAGTAACCTAAGGCAAAAGAGTGAAGTTTTTAGGCCTAAACAGGTCAAACATCATATCCCTATATAATCACAAAATAAATCCTGGTCAACGATCATTCTTACTTCCCCTCAAATAATATTAAACCCACTGTGAAAACAGACACTGCATAGTCCAAAATGAGACTACACAGTGGGCAGTGTTATAAGCTCCTATGGCTACTTCATGGTATACGTAAGGAATGGCCTTATTGAATGTAGTATGAGGTGGTATGTGTGGAAAAACATAGTAATAGATGTAAAACACACTATTATCCAGTGTTTACAAAACTGATGGCTATTCTCAGGATAGGCCATTAAATATTCGATGGGTTTGGGTCCAACTCCCTTGCCAACCCTCTGATCAGCTCCTTAGAAATGGGCCCATGACACTCATCACAAAGCTGCAGCCTTCTTCCATGTTTCGATGTTTTCTTGTCCTTCCTACTGGCCATACTTTTTACTAGTGGAGATATAAGGCACTATAAGTGTGACAAGTGCAAATTACAAGTACAAGCACAGGTAAAACATTCGAGAGCGCAGCAACTATTCAATGAGTGCCATGGCCTCTTCATCAACCTGCTGATCGGTAGGAGTGCCCCAACACTATTACACTGAGGTTTTTATCCTAAGAATAGCCTGTGAGTTTACACATACAAAAATATACTAGCGAGTTATATGTTTTGACTGTCTAAGAGGAAGTGGAGAAGCCCATTTAAGCAAGACAGTAACCCATACCTACTAGATTAGGTCCAAAAAGAATGGTATTGCTGAGTTTGTGTTGAAAAGTAACTGAACTGGCCCATCCCCAAACTCGAACTCCCAACTAAATTTTGCCAATTAGATTAATTCAATTAAGTTCTGCGGTGTGATGGCGATCAACGTTTTTCCTTCACCCGTTTCATCTATCTTCAACCAACTTAGTAACAAGTCACTCACGTGATACTTTTTAACTTAATTGAACATATATATTTATAATAAATACAAAAACTACAAAAAGTATACTTGCTATTTGCAGCCTTAAGATATAGTAGAAATCTGCAACTTTTATAACTGCATGGAAATCCAGCCTAATGCAAGAAAATAATCCAGATCCAGCCCCTACAGGTTCATGGAGAGTAGCAGACGACAAGCCGAGGATCACACAAACCTGTGAGCCACGATTCGAGGGCAGAGCCGCCTTCTTTCTCAAGCCTGAGGCTGCCTTCGAAACATCGCTCACAGGAGAGTTGAGATCCTCGACTCGTCCGTCTGCTACTCTCCATGAACCTGTAGGTCTGGACTGAATATATTCAGCATTAGGCTGATTGCCCAAGCAGTTTTAAAGTCATGGATTTTCTACTGTGTGTTATGCTTCAAATCAGGCTGTGCATTGGGCACGCCAAAGCCCTTGACTCAGACACCCTCATTTCCAAACCTCCGACTCTGACTCCCTCATACATGGCGCATGTTTAAGTGAGAACGTTACTGTAGTAAAATGGTAACATCAGGCCTGTTTTTATTCACCCTAGAAATAAATAATCAAGCTATATTAGTAGAACAGAAACTGACAAGCAAAAGGGTAAGGGCTTGTTTTCACACGGAGTTTTACACTCCGTGTTACAAGCACTTTATGGGATTCCGTCTTGGGGTCCGCTCAGTCGGTCCCCAAGACGGATCAAAACAATTAGCATGCGAGATTATCACTGCTCGCTGTGCTGAAACACGGAGCGGAGTTCCACATGATAGATCGCCGCAGCGTTTTTCAATAGCCGCAACTGCGCTCCGTCTTGAAAAGAATTGCATGTCATTCTTTTCAAGACGAAACCAGATCGTCGCTTTTTGAAACGCGCAGCAGCGTTACCCTCATGTGAACATCCCGCTCCGTTTCAGCACAGCGAGCAGCGCGCAGTAGCTTGGTCGGGGCCCTCCTCCTCTGTGGGCGGATGCGGAATAATTTTGATTCAGGTGAGGCCCCGCCGCCTTGGGGCTGGAGCCTCAACGAATTTCAAAATTGTTTCCGCAACCCGCCTCTTGGCACACTACACAGCGGCGGAGACAAGAGGATGAGGGCCCGGCTCCAGCTACAGCGCAAGCATGGTAAGTAGACAGATTTCTGAGCGAGCTGTGCCGGGAGCCCGGGACCATCCTCTCAGAAGCTCCTGGTGCGGCACGGCACCATATCATGATTGTGGTGGGCCCCCCGTCCCGCACCACCCATAACTGTGGGGGCCCCCCCCTTTCCTAACCTTGCCCCACTTACTACCCTGCCATTACTGTAGGGGGCCCTCCCCCCCCTTCCCCTGGGCTGCATTTGTAGTGGGGGCCCTCTTCCCAGCTGGCTGTGTCTGTGTTAGGGGCTGACTGTGCTTTGTGAAGACGGGTCCCCCTCCTCCCTGTTTTGTGGGGGAGGAGAGTCCTTCTCATGTACCCGACATGCCCAGGGGGTGAAGGTGGCCCCCCAACACACACACAGCCAGGGAGAGCAGTGGGCCCTCTCAAGCCCCCACATGGCCCGTGGGGAGGATGGGGCCCTCTCAACCCCCACATGGCCCGGTGGGAGGGAGGAAGATGGGACCCTCACAAGCCCCCACACCTCACGGCCCGGGGGGAGGGGGGTGCCCCCCACATACATGGGACTCAGCCGTGCTTGAGAGGGCCCTCTCCTTTCGCCCTTGGCCGTGTGGGTGTCTTGAGAAGGGCCCCCCCTGGCCGTGTGGGTGCTTGAAGGGCCTCTCCTTCCCCCTGGCTGTATGACCCCAGAAACTATTTTTTCTTTTTTCTGGGGTGGCGACTGGTTGTGGGGCGGTGGAATGGGTGGGCGTTGTGTCGGGACGGCTTGGAGATGGGGGGTTATCGGAGTGGGTGTTTGGGTAGCCCGGTGCATAGCAGGGGACAAAGTGAGGGGGGCCCCAGATGCTCCAGCTGTATAGTGGCCACCAAAATTCTGATGGCGGCCCTGACCCACAGGGTCAACATCTCTAACAATGTCAGGGAATAAAGTAATTCCCTCACCACAGTCAGTTTTTTGATGAATGGTTTTGAATCTCTCTACTTCTTTAAAGCAGATGAAAAATTTTGCTAAACCTGTTTTTGCCATGGGAGCAGAATCGTTTCCCCTGGGACAGCGCCTTTGCCCTCTCCATGTACACAATTCCACTCCTCATCGAGATGAGCTGAAGATATTGGAGCATTAGTCTGGCCAGACCCAATCCTCTTGCTCTTTGCACTACATCAAACTAACTGATCAACTTATTTTGGCAGTCGGTTCCATTTTATGACAACTTCCCGATTACTCCTGCAAAATAGGCACCGACTCAGACTCCCACAGCCCTCGCTGCAAAATCGCAAGTATAACTCTACATTTGGTATTAATAACATAATTAAAATGTTCCTAATTAAGTAATATGTTGAAGAGCTTGTATGCTAAAGCCAAACTCTGAACTCAACCTCATAACACAACTTTTGGGATACTTTATTAATACTCTTTTACTGAATGGACAAAACTCCTTAAAGAGGTAGTCTTTACTCAGCCCCCCCAAATTTTTAATTTTTTTTTATGGCACCATCATAGGGTATCCATATACGTATTGAATAAATGCAGGCAACACCCTCAGAGCCCACACATTTTTAAGAACAAGATTGTCCCCCAATCCCATCTCTGCTGTGGCTTGCACAAAAGAGATAGGTGTTTGTACATATGTGAATCTCCATCATTGCTATGGAAGACCTGAGTACAAACTGAATACACTAAACACAGCTGAATTTCCCACTGAAATAAATCCACAAATGCGCAGTCCACATGTCAGCTCCTGCGCAGCAGTGTGCAAGCGAAGACAGGTAAGGGATCCCTGGGGTTATACCTGGCTAACAAAGCTGGCTGCAACGTCTTTAAAAAATATTCCCCTATCACTCGTCAGCTCGTACTACCCAATAAATTCCATGGAGTCCAAATATTGCCAAATGCATTGTGAAAAGGGCTAACGGGAAGACCCATTTAACTCTTGCTCTTACTCATATAAATGTTCCATTAGCATTTAGACACACAGACTGCTAAAGACAGACAGACACAAAGATGGATAGATAGAAGATCAATTAAAGACCCAACCCATACCAAAGACACAACAGTGGTTGTAAACAATGGTTAACGTTGGACTACTCCTCCACACATCCCAGACTGTTATAGTGCTCTGACCTATTGATTTGTGACTGCTCCTATTGCTCTATGAGATTTACATAATTTTACAGATTGTTCTATGGCCATTATGTGCGTTTTGTTACTCCACTTTCTTTTGCAAAGATACTATGAACCAACCAGGGTAAAACCAACAGCTGCAGCCTGATACTATCAGAATGGGAAGGTCATCGATCCGGTCCCTTCCCATTCATAAGAATACCAGCCTGCAGCTGCTTCCAAAAGCGAGACCCTCACATTAGAGGGTCCGCTTCTGAATGTTACCCCAGCTTCTTCCTTCCCGGTACCCCAGGTTCTTTAGGTATTCATGTAATAGTGACACGGGGTTAGTGACCGGCCTTTTGGGTTAACAAAAACTGCTGCAGGCTGACACCAAGCCTGAGCTCTAGTAATAGAGGCACTGACCAGACACGTCCATTGCTATCACTGGAAAAAATTGAAAAAAAATAATACAGAAACAAAATAAAAAAGCAGTTTATTTAAATAAACTCTCCCTGACACCCAGCCCTCGCTGACCATAGTTTAGTTTTAGAAATAGATGCACACTGCCAACATATCCTAATGAATCCAATAGTATTAAACTCCACCCCCGCCCCCCTAAAGGGCATGCTGTGGCTAATCATCGGGGGGTCAGGGAATGGAAACAGCCCAGAGCCGCACCACAATACCGGGGATTTGGTCTTCTGTCTCCCCCCGGGGTTTGGGGGGGCGTAAGCTGGGGCCCCTTTTACCTCCTCTCCACCCCCTGCGCCTAGTGCCAACACAAAAAAAAACCCCTCACCTGACACACTAATAACCCCCCCTGCCCTGCCTGTTGCACCATACCCCGTACTCCACCTACACCCCATGGGATTTGTCAGAGGGGGGAATTGGTAGGGAGTGCTGGGGAAGTGCAAGCAAGAGTTTTTTTTTTTTTAAAAAAATTTTTATTTTTGGGAAACACAGAAACACACACATATAACCAGCATTTTTAGATTAACCATGTTCTTTTGCACATAAATTTGATAATCAGATATGCCATGCGAATGCCCTGACGAATGCCCTGCCAAAATTTTGTTTTCCTGTGCCCTCCACTACATTTTTTAAATTTTTTTTTTAACTTTTAAAACAAAAACCATTAAATCTTCATAACTTAAAATATAGAAATTAAAAACCCGGCCGCACCTCCCACACACCCATCTTTTTACTGAAAATATCTAATTTACCAAAATTCCCACCATTTTTCTCTGACAAATATTAAGAGGAATATTTGAAGGGGGAAAATATGTCTATAATCTCCTGCTCTTTAAACACGTTTTGCAAAAAATTTTTTTTTCCATTTCCTTATAAAAGCCCCTGTCTTCTTTCCTTTTTTCCTTTCAGTGTCGATTTTTTTCGAGGAATAGAAAACTGTCTCTTGGCAATTTAAAACTTCATCAATGCCGGTGACTCTTCCCTAGCCAGTTAAATTTAATCACCCCCCCTTTGGGGGGTGGCCATCAAAGCCAAGTGTATCCCTTTTTTTCCCCGTTTAAACCCCCGCGCCCCCTTCCCCTCGCTCGGGTTTTTTTTAAAAACTGAAAAATGCAGCTTTGGGGGTCAAAAAGGTTTACCTAAAATTCCCCCAAACCCAAACCCCAATGAAAGCCACCACTTTTTCCCATAATTTCGTAAACTGAACAGCCCCCATGGGCAATGAAGTAGCCCTCCCCTTCTGCAGACTACTTTTGGGGGCCCAACCCCTTGAGGTATTTCCCCCCCGGGTTTGTTTATGTCAAACGGGTTTTAAAAAAGGCAAAAATTTGCTCTATAAAGCTTTTTTGAACGGGGTTTTTTCTCTCCACAACCTCGCAAACTTTTTGCTCCCCCCCATTTTAACCCCCTTTTAAGAATTTTTCCCCAAATTTTCCCTCCATCTTCAACTCTTTTTTTTCCATTTGAAAAATACCCCCCCTTTTTGCCCCCCCCCTCGTAGCCCCAGGAAAGTAACGGTCATATAACCTGACATGTACGAAACCCGTCCCCCCTTTTTGGCATCAAGCAAAAAATTTCCTTCCCGGATCCCCAACCCCCTCCAGTTTACAAATTTTTTGTCTTGAAAAAGTTTTTAATTTGTAAATTTGAAACCCTGATCCCCCCCAACCCCAAAATTTTTTGTAAAAAATACCCCAAACCCTCATAAAGTTTTTTCCCCCTTTTTCTTCCATGGGTTTTCCAAAAACGGGAACCCCCTGCTGTCTCCACCCCCCCAAAAAATTTTTTTTCCCCCAACCCGAGTAAACCCGGGAAGTGACCAAAGGGGCTTTCCCTTTTGGGCCCCCCGGTGCTTTGGGCCTCCGGGTAAAATCTTGCGCACCAATCGCCAATTTCCCAAATTTTTCAAAAAAAATTTACTTATTTTTTGGGTAATTTTTGGTTTGGACTTGAAGGGGGTTACAAAAGGGCCCTCAGTTTTCCAGGGTTTGGGCCCAAAACTGAGCCCCCCCAAAGGGTTTTTTGAAAAAAATACTATTTTCTTTAAACCAATCCAGAACTCCCGGGAAAAAAATTTTGGAAAGGGAAAAAAAATTTTGGGGGGGGGGGGGTAAATTTTTTTTTTTTGGGGGCGCCGGGGGCGGGGGGGGGGGGGGGGGGGGGGGGGGGGGGGTTTTTTTTGTTTTTTTTTTTTTTTTTTTGTTTTTTTTAAGTTATTTTTTTTTTTTTTTTTTTTTTTTTTTTTTTTTTTTTTTTTTTTTTTTTTTTTTTTTTTTTTTTTTATTTTTTGGTTTTATTTTTTTTTTTTTTTTGCCTTTTTATTTTTTTTTGTGTTTTTTATTTTTTTTTTTTTTTTTTTTTTTTTTTTTTTTTTTTTTTAATTTTTTTTTTTTTTTAAAAGGGGCCCCCCCAAAAACCCCCTTTTTCCCCTACATAAATTTGGCCCAAAAGCAAATTCTCGTTTTTCCCCCCTTTTTCATTTTAATTTTCAAAATCCCCCTCCCAAAAACAAAATTTTTGTTTTTAAATAATAACGGCACATTCGGGGGGGGAAAATAAAGAATCTGGAAAAGCTAATCTTTTTTAATCAGTTAAAATTCTCCCCCCACGGGAAAAAGGCAATTTTTCCATCAAATTTAAGTTCCCCTTTTTTTTGGGTTTAGACTGGGGGAAGTTTAGTTTTTTTAAGAGTGCCGATGACCTATTTTAAATTTTTTAATGCCCGGTTTTTTTAAAAATTTTGGAAATTTCGCAACCTCTACCCCCAAAGCCCCTCCCAATTCACTTTCCCCCCCCCCTCCAATTCCCAATAACTGACATTTTTCCCCTTATTCACATTAAAAGCCGGGAAAATATCCTTTAGGTTTTCAAATTTCCCCCCAAATTACTCTGCCTTTTGACCCGGGGTTTCCCCCCATAAAAAGCAACATATGCGCGAGCAAAAAAAATTTTGGGGTTTTCTCCCTTTCTCTATTGAAACCCCTTTAAAAAATTGCTTTCCCAGATTTGTAACCGGGGGGCTCAAATGCTAATTTAAACAACACGAAAAAGGGGGCATCCCTCCCTTTCCCCCCTTTTCTGTATTTAATGGCCTAAAAATAAAACCGGGCCCGTTTTGGGTTTTTTGCTAGGGGAAAACGGTAAAAACCCCCCAAAAAAGGTAAAACCCCAAAAACCGCCCCAAACCCCAACCTATTTAAACAAAGGACTTAAGCCTAGCCACCCCCAAAGAACTTTTAACAAACGCCTTTTTCCCGGCGTCAAAGGGCTGGGAAGTGTTTGGTTTTTTTTCTTTTTTTTTGCCCGTTTTTTCTCCGTTGCTTTTGACATTTCGAAACCATCCTAATATTTTTGATTCCAAAACTCCCCTTTAAAAACCCAAATTTTGGGGGCCCCCAATAATTTTGGGTAAAAATTTCCCCAATCTTTTTTACCCAAATTGACTTTGGATAGAAAATTTTAAAACCCCCTTTAATTTTAATCGGGGAAAATTGGCCGAAAACGTTTCCGGGCAAAGTACACCCTTTCCCCCCTTATGAATTTACTTTCAAAAAATGCCACACCCCCCGAGGGTACTTTTTAACGGGGAAAAACAATTTCGCAAAAAAACCCCTTTTTTAAATTTGGGGGTTTTTGGTTTCCTCCCTTAAAATTTAAAAAAGGGTCATTTTGTAAAACCATCCGGCCCGGGTGCTTTCCCAAAACGGAAAATTTTCCCTTAATTACCAAAAATTTTCTCTTAAATTTTGAATTTCCCCCGTTCAAAAAACCCTGGTCCCCCTTTTTAAAATTTTCCCGGGCAACAAATTTTCCCTTTTTAAGAAATCCTTTCCCAAATTGATAAAAAAGGGGGGTTTTTTGAATAGATTTTTTCATAGAATTTCCTTTAGAATCAAAAAAAATTTTCCCTTGGCCCCTTGGTAAAATTTTCCCCTGCCTTTTTTTCATGTTTAATAAGGTGGAAATGCGCTCTCCTTCCTCTCGCTGGGTTGGCCCACCCCCCCCGTTTAAATTTCCAAGTTTTAAAAAGAATAATTTTAAATGATCCCCTATAGAACCTCAAAAACCTCCCCTTCTTTTAACTCAAAAATTGTTTTCCCGTTTGAGCCCAAATTTCTTTTTATTGCCCCCTATTGGGGTTTTGCAAAAACTTTGTGTAACTAAATCTCAACGGGGGGTTGACTCGCAAAACCGCTTTTATTATCCTTTTTTCCCCCTTAAAGGGGCCCAAAGTAGGCCAAAAACCCGGCCCCCTCAGTCGGGCCTTTTTGCCGCGCCCAGAATAAGAATGCTTTCCCCGCCAAAATCTTTTTTTCCCTCCCAAACTCCCCCCACCCCCCCTTAAGGAATCCCTAAAATTGTTCACCCCCTGCTATGGAAGGGGGAAAATTTTCCCCAAAAAATATCCGACCCTTTTTGGGAAATTTTTCCTCGAATATTGATACTTTTTTGGCGCTGACCGAAAACCTATTCACCTACCCCCAGTTCCTTAAATTTTGTCTTGTTAAGTTTTGGGAAAGGTAAAAAAAAACCCAAACCTCGACCTTTACCCTTGCGGTGAAAGGGGGGTTAATTTCCTCCCCCGGGGGGGTTCTTGTCCCCAAATATCAACTAACTGTGCGTTGGTGCAAAAATTTCCCCAAAGGGGTTTCCCTCTTGTCCCCTTTTTTTGGGGAAGGGGAGTCTCCCTTTTTTCAAATCCCCCCAGATTCCCACATTACACTGTTAAAGCCCCCCTAAAGAAAAATTGATATTGTCATCTTTGTGAATGAGGTTTTTCTACCGAAAAGAATCTCTATCTTTTTTAATTCGGGGCGAAGATGTTTAGATGCTCATTATCCCTGCCGGGGTACCCAAAAATACCTGGGGCCACCCTCCCTTCTTCATCACAGTTTTTTGACAAATTTAATTTACACCCTGGGGACCGGTAACAGAGAAATTTAACTCCCCCCTTTTCCCCAATTCACCCCGGTGAGCCCCAAACCCCCCTACCCAAGATTTTTTGCACCCTTTAAAGTCCCCCTCTTCCAATCTTTTTCCCTGTAATAGGGCGATTTCTTTTTTTTTGTTTTTTTAAGGGTTTGCTCAGCACCATATTCCTTTTAATGTGGGGAGCGAAAGCCCTTTAACATTCCGCTTACGATTTTAACATGTGCCCGGTCTCACCCAAGTTTCAAAGGGCAAAATTTTAGAACAGGGGTGTGCACGGCAAAAAAAAAACATAACAATCTTAACAATTACTCTACTGGAAAATTTCCAAATTTTCCCCTCCTCCATCACTCTCTACCTCTCCGGGCCGGGCCCTTCCCCTTTTTTTTCACAAAAGGGGAAACACACCTCTTTTTTCTTTTCCCAACCCTTTCCTACTCTGGGGACTGCTGGGGCCGTTCACTCCCTTCTCCCCCCTAGCTCCCCCAAACCCTTATTGCTATTACAAATTGTCCCTCCCCTAAGGATTAAAAATTTCCCTTACATGACCTTTCCCTATTTTCAAAATAACTGAAAATCCTAGGGCCCCCATGGGCAATAACCCAAAAACCCCTTTGGGAGCCAACCCAGGGCTCCCCCGGAGAATCCGCCACTCCCGAAAGGGGAAAACAGGCAGTTCCATTCACATGTTTTTCCCGACTACTTCGGTGCCCAGCCCCCAAGAGAAAGGGTGACTCGTGTCGCACTCCCCCCGCGGTCAGCTAAGTCCCGGTCCCCCTTCTAATTTACTAGCAACCTGGGGTCCTTTTTTTTCAAAGCCCTGTAGGGGGTAAACGGGTTTGGGCCCAAAGCTTTTTTCTGCTTCCTCCGGGGTTTGCAAGTGATGGGCTTGGCATGTTCCGGGAAAATTCCCCCAAAACGCCGGGGGTATTTAATATAAAATTTAATTTCTTTTCCTTTTTTTTTGCTGAGCACTTTCAAATATAAGAGCGCCTTTTTTTTAGAGACTTCAACAGAATAATCAGCGAAAAAACAAAGCTTCCGTCCCTCATGTTGGGCCTGGCTGCCCCAAATTTTTTCCCATTGCCCGCAAACCCGTCGCACTTTCCTGAAAAATCCAGATAAACCCCACTAAAACCCTTTCTTTGGCCCCGACCTGATTAGCCTCTTTGTTTTTCCCCTTTTTCGGGGAAACCCAAATTTTATGCGACCCCCTTTTTACTTTCACTTTACTGCCATGCCCAGAGCCTTAAGGGATAAATCCCCCTGAAAAGAGTTATGCAATTGGGTTTACCGGTTTTTTAAAGCTCTCTGGAACTTTCCCAAGATTCTCAAAATTTTTTCCGCCTTGAGGGGGTTTTCTAAGTCCTCCATTTTAGATTCAGCAAGGGGCGTTTTTCTCAAAACTTTTGAAATTTTGGGGGCTCCTTTTAATTTTTGTATGTCACTTCTACACAAATCTTTTTCTGCCAAATTCAGTGACCCGTTGGCCAAGGGGGGGGGGGGGGCCCGAGAGGGACAAATTCGCCTGCAAACCCCCCCAAAATTTTAAACCCCGGGGGCCCTTTTTCTGACTTGGTAACTGTGGCTTCTAGTCTGCTGTAATTTTTCAGGGGCAAACAGTTTGGCAACCTTTTGGGCCCCTAGCTCTTTGCCCTTTTAGGTCGACCCTGTTGTTTCCGTCCTCCAAGGCCCCCCCCTCGTCCTCCTCCGCATCCCCTGGGGTTTCTGCTGCAAAATCCTGCCGTCCCTTTGCGGGGCAGGGAAATCGGGCCCCCCTCTTGGTCGCCATGCTGCTGGAAATATGTGGGGGGTTGCGATCTCTCCACGACTCCCCCCGGCCTAAAAAGGTTTGGGCCCTCTGAAATCCTGGGGGTCCGGGGGGTCGGGGGCTTACTCCCCGTTCGGGCAGTTTTGCCACGGGAGGGGCTTTTACTGGGAGTAGGTCCGGAGCCCCGCTTCTGCCGCCTCCTCATAAGCGGGGCCCCAAAAACCCCCAAGTCCCAAAAATGTTTGTGTGGTTTTAAATTTTGCAAAGGGGCGAGGGGGGAGAAGTAAACAAGGGGGCCTGAAAGGAAAAGGGGAAAGGGGAAAAAAGACTCCCAACAAGAAGAAAAGTCACCTGTGAGCACTAAATTGGGATTGTACTGTAATCAATTATATGTTCCCCGCACAGCCCCGTGTACAACTGGTGTCCCCACAAACGGTTTTTATTTGGTCACTGTACCGGGCCATTTTTATAGGGTATCATCCATAGAACATTGTCTCACAGCTATTTGGGATGGATTTAAAGTAAATTTCCAAAACATTACTTTATATACATTTTTAAAGACCCTAGAGGCGCCGCGTTTTTTTTTGGGGGGCCGGTCTCCTGGGGGCAGGGCGTTTTAATTTTTGGTGGGTGGTTTGGGTTTTGAGGCGTGTCCTGCTTTTTTTTATTTTGTTTGGGTGTGTTTAGGGCGGGGGCCACTGCCCTTTTTTGCAATCACCAAAAGTTTGGGGGGAAAGTAAACCCTATTTTTAAAACAAAAAATTTTTAAAAAAATATTTCCATTCCCTAGGCCTGTGTTACTGACCGACCAAATTCCCCCAAAAACTAATTTGATAGAAAGGGGAGGTGTCCCGTGCAATTTTTTTCTGAGAAGTGACTCATCTGACTACCCTTGGCGCCAAGGTTTCTTTCCCCCTTAACATAGGCCCGCCAAGTTTTGGAAATTCTTTTATTTTTTTTCAGTTTACCCCGTAGGGAATTAAAACTTTATAGATACTTTACATTTTTTTAGCATCTCTATATCCTTCAATAGGTATATGACAAGCATTATTCTGTATGAACAACTCCTAGAAGCCTGACGCTTTGTATTGTGAATTGTATTTTCTGCATCCTATGTCACTGTCATATGATGTAACCACTTGCTTCATACATTGTAATACACATTACAATAGATCTGAACTGCACACAAATCTGATAATTCAATATTACCAGTTTACAGACCATTGGCAACATGGGTCCTTTTGTTCAGGGAGATGTTCCTCACAATTGCTTAAGGCTGAGTTCAGCGACAAAGAGCAACATTGAACTCCATGTAAGTCTAACCAGCTAAGACATCAGACACAAGGAATGATGCTGATCTCCAGCAAGTGACTAACATAGGATGACAGAACGAGTCCCACAGAACATATTGTACTCTCTTGTCTCAAATCTACAGAAAAATTGGTTGTATTGTAGGAACTATAGTAGCCTATGTCATAGATAGGTAAGTATATAATGGACAGAAAGATAGATAGAGGTGATGAGGGATAGATAAAAAAGATAGATAGATAAAGGTCGTATGGGATAGATAGATAGATAGAGTGCGGAAAATAGATTTTTGATACACTTGTGATATTGCATGTTTTCCCACCCACAAATAATGAAGAGGTCTGTAATTTTCATAGTTACACTTCAACTGTGAGAGACAGAATAAAAAAATCCAGAAAATCACACTGTATGATTTTTAAATAATTCATTTGCATTTTATTGCATGAAATAAGTATTTGATACAATAGAAAAACAGAACTTAATATCTGCTACAGAAACCTTCGTTTGCAATTACAGAGGTCAGACATTTCTGGTAGTTCTTGACCAAGTTTGCACACACTGCAGCAGGAATTTTGGCCCACTCCTCCATACAGATGTTCTCCAGGTCTCTCAGGTTTCAAGGCTGTCCCTGGGCTACATTGAATTTCAACTCCTTTCAAAGATTTTTAATTACGGTCATGTTTGAAGACTGGCTGGACTACTCCAGGACCTTGAAATGCTTCTTACTGAGCCACCCCTTAGTTGCCCTGATTGTGTGTTTTGGGTCATTGTCCTGCTGGAAGACCCAGCCATGACCCATCTTCAATGCTCTTACTGAAGTAAGGAGATGGTTGGGCAAAATCTTGCGATACATGGCCCTATCTATCCTCCCTTTAATACGGTGCAGTCGTCCTGTCTCCTTTGCAGAAAAGCACCACCAAAATATGATGATTCCACCCCCATGCTTCATGGTTGGGACGGTGTTCTTGGAGTAATAATAATCCTCTGTCTTCTTCCTCCAAACACAGCGAGTGGAGTTGATGCCAAAAAGTTTGTCCCTTTGTGTCCTTAGACAGCTCTTTGGTTTTGGCCATGGTGGAGAGGTTGGAGTGTGATTGATTGTGTGGACAGGTGTCTTTTCTACAGGTAACAAGTTCAAACAGGTACAATTAATACAGGTAATCAGTGCAGACCAGAGTAGGAAGGTTTCTTATAGAAAAACTAACAGGCCTGTGAGAGCCAGAATTCTTGCTGGTTGGTGGGTGATCAAATACTTTTTTTAATGCAATAAAATGCAAATTAATGATTTAACAATCAAGCATTGTGATTTTCTGGACTTTTTTTTAGATTTTTAGATTCTGTCTCTCACAGTTAAAATTTGCCTACTATAAAAATGACAGACCTCTCCATTCTTTGTAGGTGGTAAAACTTGCAAAATCACAAGTGTATCAAATACTTATTTTCCAGACTGTAGATAGATAGGTAAGTAGATAGATAGAAAGAGGTGGTGATAGATAGATAGATAGATAGATAGGAGATAGATAGATAGATAGATAGATGGATAGATAGATGTGGTAAGAGATAGATATGTAAAGGCTGTGAGGGATAGATAGCTATATTGATATGTGGCACTGATATGCATAGCACTGCATAGACATTTCAAAGGGGTATTCCTATCACAGACATTTAGTGCATCTATCTGAAGAATTGGCCCTTAATCTCCTCCATGCAGAATTGAGAGGTGGCTGTGCATGGACGGCTCTCTCTATTCTTTGTAATGGAAGTTGTAGTACAGGTGAGCATGCTTATCTGTACATGAAACTCCTACAGAACCGAGTAGAGAGAGTTGTGCGTGCACATTCACCTGTTTGCTCTGCATGGAGGAACGTTGAGGTCCATTCTAGAGATAATTACAGGTCCCAGAGGTAAGATCTGCACCTATCAGACATTTATAGCATGTCCACTGGATATGCCATAAATGCTATTTTCACAGTGTTTGGTTTAAGAGGTTTTCCCATCAGGCTGTTTCACAGAGCTTGCTTTTCACAACCAGCTTCAGTTTCTCAATTCCTGGTTTGACTGTGGGCGGTCTTACAGCAGTGACTGGCATTTCAGCTCTGCTTTTCCTAGCTGATCCTGTAAGGGTCACATTGGTGATGGAGGGGTTTTAACAGCAGGGCAGAAGTCTACTGAGCTTTACATGGTTACATTTTGTCATTAAATAAGATACACAAGCTCCTGTGACACCGCAGGGAGTACCGTTACCATCCCACCACTACTATAAAGAGGAGGTCATCAGCCTACAAAACCTTCTGTAAACAAGCAGGAGATAAGAACTGCCCTAACTTTGAAATTAAGCAAGATCAGAACCGCAATGTATAAATAGTCTTTATTTTCCCCTTTAAGCGTATAGTCACATTGCTTGAAAAACAACCCTAGTACACGGCCAAAATGTTGCAAGGGACGTGGATAAACTTCCCTTTTTCATAGAAATCTCTGGAGTGCTATAAATGCTTCATGTTTTGCTAGACGCACAGATAAATAGGCAGAAGGATCGGTACAGGACGGCAGCTATCAGGATTTAGAATTTTTATGGTGTCCCGTGCTATATATATGTTTTGATTCACAATTTATGTACACTGCACCAACAGGCCTCACTAAGCAAATATCACATTTACACATTGTACTGGATAGAGGATCACTTATAATATGCCATACACACCTTAAAGAGGTACAACACAAATTTCATACAACCTACGTGAAAAAATGTATAAGATAAAAAGATGAGAAAAT
>JAODAL010050749.1:0-27176 GCA_025379985.1 Phyllomedusa bahiana
AAAAATCGGGTTTAGTGTTTTAAATTTTAAAAAAAAGGGCGCTCAAAAAATATAGATCGACCGCGCCAAAAATTTTTTCACATCTCCTAAATGTGTCTATTGGGGGTGAAAGGCGGGGGTTTGACTGGGGGCCCAATGGGAGATGTCTGAGGCAGATAGTATCACATAGGATGGATTTAATACACGCTCAGCAGATAGTTTCACAAGGATGGATTAGTACCGCCACAGACAGACCACACAGGATAGGATTAGTACCACCCCTCAGCAGACAGAAAAAGGGAAAGGGATTAGAACACGCCAGAGATGTATCACACGGATGGGTTTAGATACACCTCACAGACAGTATCAACGGGAAAGGGTTTAGTACACCTCCAGACAGTATCACAAGGATAGGATTAGATACACAGTCGAGACAGTATCCCCAAGGATAGGATTAATAAAGCTCAGCAAAACAGTATCACACAGGATAGGATTAGAACACACTCAGTAACAGTTTCAAAAAGGGATAGTTTTAGATAAAGCTCAGCACCGTATCACAAGGATAGGATTAAATACACACTTAGCAACTTTGGGGGCGTTTTTTCAATGCAGTTCCCAAATTTGGGTTAAATTTTTGCCCCCAAAAACAAGCTTTTCCCCCACATTTACTATTTTTTTAGACAGTTTCAGTGTTCGCGCCTGTGAAAAAGGGGGGTTTTTTTTTCACAAAAGGGGGGCGTGGTTTAAAATGTGACAAAAAATGCCCAAAATTTTTGTCGCACTTCTGCCGAAAAGCAAGCCAACATGGGTGGACAAATTTAGACTAACAGTTCAAACCGCACCAATTTATAAACACAATGATGAATGTGGCGCTTTAAACGTCCTGTCTAACTTTACGTTGTCTAAGATAAGACACTATTGAAAAATGTGCCCCCCGGGGGTATAATTTTTTAAGTAAGGCGTTTAAACCCGCGCAGTTTTAGCTGCATCCAATTTAAAATGCCCTTTATTTTAACAACTTCTTTCACTTCTCTAAACTTTTGGAAAAAATAAAAAAAAATGCGTTTTTTTTACCACAAACTTTCCACACCGTCTTGATTACTTCTTAAAAACCTTTGAAAAATTTAGACGACGAAAACTTGGGAATAAAAAGGCTGTTTAAAATTTACGCAGTTAAAAAGCACCAAAATGCGCTGTTTGAAGCCCTAGGGGGGAATTAATGATTTTCCCAAAACCCCCAAATTTAAAAACATTTTGAGAAATAAAAGCCGCGCTATTAGGGTGCTTTTTTTACGTGATTTTTTTAGCTTTTTTTGCTGGTTTTTTATGGTTTTTGAGTTGATTCTTTGGGGCCCCCAGGGGCTGATTCTTTTGGGCCCCCCGTGGGAGTGATTCTTTGGGGCCCCCCATTGGGGTGATTTTTAGGGGCCCACCCGTGACTGATTCTTAGGGCCCCCAGGGGGATGATCTTTGGGGGCCCATGGAGTTTATTTTGGGTTTACCAGTGGAGATGATTCTTGGGGCCACCCGTGGAATGATTCTTTGGGCCCACCATGGAGATGATTTTGGGCCACCAAGGGAATTAAATTTTTGGGGCCCACCAGTGGTTGTTTTGGGGCCCCCTGGAATGAACTTGGGGCCCCAGTGGAGTTGTTTTCTTGGGGCCCCATGGAGTTTTTTCTTGGGCCCCCAGGGAGGTGTTCGGGGGCCACCATTTGGAGATGATTTTGGCGCCCACCAGTGGGGGGAAATTTTGGGGCCCACCATGGGATATTTTTGGGGGCCCCCAGTGGAGTTGATTTTTGGGGGCCCCCAGTGGAGGTGATTCTTGGGGGCCACCTAGGTGATTCTTGGGGGGCCACCAGTGAGGTGATTTTTGGGGGCCCACCATTGGATATATTCTTGGGGCCCCCCAGGGGTTGATTCTTGGGCCACCATGGATTTTAAATTCTTGGGGCCACCAGTGGAGTTGTTTCCCCGGGGCCCCCAGGGGAAATTTGATTCTTGGGGGCCCCAACAGTGGAGTTGATTTTTGGGGGCCATCAGGGAGTTTGATTCTTGGGGCCGACCAGGGGTTGTTTCTTGGGGGCCAACAGTGGATGATTCTTGGGGGCCACCATTGGGAAAATTTGATTGGGGGGGCCCACCTTGGATATGATTTTTTTGGGGCCCCATTTTGAGTGATTCGGGGGGCCACCAGGGGAATGATTCTTGGGGCCCCCAGGGGAGTTGATTTTGGGGGGGCCACCATGGAGATTTCTTGGGCCCCCACATGGAGGTTTTCTTGGGGGCCCCCCAGTTGAGATGATTCGGGGGCCCACCAGTGGAGTGTTTCTGGGGCCACCAGGGAGAGATTCTCAGGGTCCCGGGGTTTTGTTCTTCGGGCCACCGTGGAGGATTTCGGGACCCCCTAGAGTTGATTTTTGGGCCACCAGTGGAATGACTCTGGAGCCCACCGTGGGGTAAAATTTTGGGGGGCCCCCGTGGATTATTCTTGGGGGCCCACCAGTGGGAGTTGTTTGGGGGCCACCAGGGAGCTGATTCGGGGGGTCCCCCATGGGGTTTTTTTGGGCCCCCCATGGATTTGTTTTTTTTGGGGCCCTGGAGCTGTTCTTGGGGCCCCACCAGTGAGTTGATTTTTGGGGTCCCCAGTGGAGTTGATTCTTGGGGCCACCATTGGATTGAATCTGGGGGCCCCATGGAGTTGGGGGTTTTGGGGCCCCCAGGGGAGATGATTTTGGGTCCACCGTGGACCGATTCTAATTGGCAGGGGGGCCAATGGGTCCTGCCCCCAATGGGTTTTTTAACTGTTTGCACATTCAAAACACAAAAACATAAAAAAAACCTCGCCCCCAAAAATCCATGGAATAAGCCCCCGACTCCCGGGAAAACATTCATCAATGGGGCCCCTGTGCTTGTGGGGTCCCCGGGCAACTGCCGAGTAAGCTCTGTGGATAAGGGGGCCCTGGGGAGCTCTGTTCAGCCGGATAGCTCTTGGCTACACTGGCACATTGGGCCTTATTTATGAAAACTGACTAACAATAAGACTGTCCTTGTTGCCCATAGCAACCAATCAGAGGTCGTAGCAACCAATCAGAGCCCATAGCAACCAGAGATCATAGCAACCAGAGCTCATAGCAACCAGAGATCATAGCAACCAGAGCCCATAGCAACCAGAGAGCATAGCAACCAATCAGAGCTCATAGGAACCAGAGCCCATAGCAACCAATCAGAGCCCATAGCAACCAGAGATCATAGCAACCAATCAGAGCTCATAGCAACCAGAGATCATAGCAACCAATCAGAGCTCATAGCAGCCAATCAGAGCTCAGCTTACATTTGTTATCCAGTGCTGGAAAAAAGAAAGCTGAGCTCTGATTGGTTACTATGGGCTCTGATTGGTTACTATGGGCTCTGATTGGTTGCCAAGGGCTCTGATTGGTTGTTATGGGCTCGGATTGGTTGCTATGAGCTCTGATTGGTTGCTATGGGCTCTGATTGGTGGCTATGGGCTCTGATTGGTTGTTATGGGCTCGGATTGGTTGCTATGAGCTCTGATTGGTTGCTATGGGCTCTGATTGGTCGCTATGGGCTCTAACTGGTTGCTATGGGCAACAAGGACAGTCTTGCGCTTAGGCAGTTTTTATAAATGAGGCCCATTGCAAGTAGAAATTACGACTGTTTGGGCCCAATCGGTATTTTCTGGACCGCGTGCTTCCCTCTGTGGACAAAAAGGTAAAATGGCGGACCCGGCGCACATGGATTTGAGAAAAAGCCAAGATTCTGACTTATAAAAATGGGGTCTTTAATTCTTAAAAGGTGCAGGGGTAGTAGACCCTCACCCCATTTAAAAATCAGGACAACAATAAAAAAAAACCAACGGTTTCCTCCCGTATACCGGCACTTTTCAAGGGTAATGCTTTTTGTAAAGGTTACTGTGATTTTTAAATGGATGGTATTTTTTGTATAGGTCGACTGAGATGTCAATCAGCACATCAAAGGAGCCGACTAGTTGGATGAGCTGTCAACCAAGACCACCAGCGACAGGCCCCCAGCAGACAAGAGACAGTCGCGCCGGCACACGACGAGGAGCGACACACCAACCAGCAACAGGGTGCCAGCCCTCCCAGTCTGAGACCTCCGCGGAGAACTCCCCTGCGGCCAGAGAAGCTCCGCCCACACCCCACACCGGCGACATTCCGGGCATACATTTCTACATGGTATACACACCCTAGAATAAACACAAAATAGCAATAAAAAAAACCAAAAGTCACAAGAATGACTACACTGGAAAAAAGAGCAAGAAAACGTGTCACCCACCAGAGATGCATCGATGTTGCTGTTCACACAAAAAAGCCCCCCTCTGGACAAAAAAATTCCCATTCACTAAATAAACCCTTTCAGTTAATAATTTGTTGTGTATTATTGTTAATGAGCATACTAAAAACTGGATTCAGGTCTATAAGATATAAAACTGAAATGAAAAAACTGATAAAAACAAAGTATCCTATGAGATACAGTATAAATAAGTTTACTATTATTTGGACCAATGAGATTACTGGCGGGTATTTATGAACCAGCCAATGAGAGATGGAGCTACCCTTTCCCATGTAAAATATACATGTGAAATTATAGGGGCGCTAGGTATAGGTAAATGATTTGAGAACTGATCTGGCCTATCAAAGAGAGGCGGGTATTTATGAAAATTGACCAATGGTAGGAGAGAGCTACTCTCTATGAGAATTAACATGGGAAAAGTGTTACGGACGCTTATCTGTGTAAAATAGTTACCCAAAAATCAGAAAAGAGCGGGTATTTGAACTCCAAATGGTAAGGAGAAAAATCTCTAGGGGAAATAAAGGGGAAAATAAACGGGGCGCTTTTTCTGTGTAAACTGAAACAGCCAATCAGGATGGACGGGTAAAAAGAACTGGCCAATGTAAGAGAGCTAATCTTAGGGGAAAATAACATGGGAAAGAGTGAGGGAGTTGTCCTTTTGAAAGAGTAACATCCCAAAGAGGAAAAAAGCGGTTTTAAAAAGTCACTAATAGAATGAATGCTCACTAGGGGAAAAGTGAATGGAAAATGCAAAAGGGTTTTTGTACCCCCAAATGTTCGCATTGGCTGTATTAGCCGATAAAACCCTAAGGCATACTTTAAACCTCAATGATCCCGAGGGGTTTGGGTGAAAATGAAGGGAAAAAAAATATGGCATCTAGTTATGGGCTGAATATGGAGTTGCGATGGGGAGGCTGGAACGGGCGGATGTAGTAAATATCAGTTAGGGGGAGTAGCTATAAAAGAAAAAAGAGATGGCATTGAAAAAGATAGTGTTGATGCTATGAGCACCCTTTTGGAGCGAGGTAAACTAGTGGGTCTAAACTGTGTGGGAAACCCCACAACCCAATTAAAAAATTTTTACTTTTTTTTCTAAAAAAAATGACAAAATTATAGGGAAAGTTCTAAAAGAGGTTTGGGTTCAAAAAAGGAATATTGGGGGGGAAACCCCAAATAACAAAAGAGATAGTCGACCCTAAAACTAAAACGAAGGTGGGGATTTCTTTTCTAAAAATTCCTCTACGTTCAGACTTTGGGTTGCAAGGTTTTTTAATCTAAGACCAGAACATCCTCTTTTTTTCAATGTCTGGAATCTTTTTTGTATTTATCGGAATATGGTAAAAAGGTTTTTTGGGGCTCTTGCAGTGTAGAGCCCCGCTTTTTTTTATGTCACCTTTCTTAACGCAGGCCCTGTGGCCATTGAGTCTGATATGGAGTGCGCAGGTAGTCCTGCCGACGTATTGTAGACAGCAGGAACATTCTATCACATAAATTACAAAAGAACTTTTACAGGTAAGGTGGAACTTGATAGGATAGGTACTATTCGTATTATGTAGAGTTATATTTGATGTGTTAAAATATAAGTTTACAACATAGGCAGCCAGGGGTACCGCATGCAAAACTGCCTGTTTGCAGTGGGATCGTAAGACGTCTTTGGGTTGGTATCTCACTCGACTAGGGGCTAGTATATTTTTAATAATTTTTCGGATAGCCCAATCCTAAAGATCATAATGTAGATGTTTAGAAAAAAAAAACAGTCTATTTGGGTGACGTTTGGGAATGTTCTGTCCATGGCGTCTTCTAAAAGGGTTCTGGGATACCTTTTTTCCTTAAATCTGCTTTCCAGGAATTTTGCTTGGTTCAAAAATTCCTCATCTTCTGTGCAATTTTTTCGGACCCTCTTGAACTGGCCGTAGGGGATATTGATTAACAAGGGCTTATAATGTGCACTGTCAAATTGAATATAAGTGTTGGAATCTACTTTTTTAAAATGAGTAGAGGTAATAAATCTGTCCTTTTTGAGTGTCACATTTAGGTCCAGAAAAATAATAGAGTGTGGGCTATGATTAGCCGTGAACTGGAGATTCCAGGTATTGTTTTTAGAAAATTGATGAACTCTGGAATCATAATAACAGGTCCCGACCATATGAAAAACAGGTCGTCTATGTATCTTTTGTACAAGTTGATATACTGCATATATTGGGGTTGGCCGTATATATATTGGTCCTCAAAGGCTCCCATAAAAATGATGGCATAAGAGGGGGCCATTTTGGTCCCCATAGCGGTGCCTTTTACCTGGTGCTAGGTAGTGTCGTTGTATTTAAAATAATTATTTTCCAGAATGAATTTTAGACTTTTCACTAGGAAAGCCTTTTTTTACGTTTGAGAAATTGGTGTTAGTTTCCAAGAGGTTTCTGACGCAATTAATATCCAAATCATGTGGAATATTTTAATAGAGTGAAGTGACATCCGCTGTAATTAGAATATATTCAGAATTAGGTGGCAGATCTGTCAAATATTGGATAAGGTGGCCTGAATCTCTAAGGTGACTTTTCAACTTGGTTACATGAGGTTGGAGATGGAGATCTAAGAAGTGTGATAATTGGCTGGTGCTGGAATTGATCCCTGATATGATAGGGCGTCCAGGAGGATTTTTTTTAGATTTTTGTGTATCTTGGGAAGGAAGTAAAAAAAAGGTATGTTAGGTTCTGAATGTATATGAAATTTTTTTTTCTTTTTTGGTGATGATATTATCAGTTACTGCTTGATTCAAGTTGTCAAGTAATATGTTTTGGACTTCCTGAAATGGTTCATGTAAAATGATTTTGTAATAGGTATTATCCCTTAAAATATTTTTTGCCTCTATTTTGGTACTTTTCATAATCCAATATTACAGTACCGGCCACCTTTGTCCGCCGGTCCCACCCCCCTATGTCATGTATCCTTCATTCTCTTGATGGCTATTTGTTCTTGTTTAGTGAGATTAGAATTCCTATTAGCTGGAGTGATGAGTTGTAATTCGTCAGATACTAAATCCAAAAAAGTTTTGATGTAATGCCCCTGAGACTGAGTGGGGTAGAATTATGATTTAGTGGGAATTTCGATGCGGTCTGCTTCTTCTGTTGTGGTAGTGGTGGGTTCTGCCAAGTTAGGGTGCATAGAAAAGTGTCCTGTGAGAGTGATTTACGTACTAGGTGATGTAAGGTCTAGAAATAAATCAAAAGTGTTTTTATATCGTTATTGGTGGGGCAGAAAAAAAGACCTTTGGACAAGACACTAATTCGTGGGAGTCTAAGTTGTTTTGGATAAATTGAATATACCTTTTTTTTGTAGTTCCAATTCTGGAGTCAAATGTACAGAAGAGATAAACTAGGTGAGAGACAGGGACCTTTTTTTTTTTCCTCGGGTCCTCGCCCTGCACCCTCTAAAATGCCTTTTCTTTGGTGGCTGGTTTTGTGTTGGGAGACATGGGTGGGGGGGGAACCCCTAAAAAAAGGGGTATATTTTGCCCTTCTGTGTTTATTTCAGTGATGGTGGTATCCATGTCTATAAATGGGAGGGAGGTGTTAGACATCTCATGAGTAGTGAATTGTGAAGACAGTGATGGAGAAAGGGATTCGTTAAAATCTGTTCTAAAGCCGTTATGTTCCGACTTAATTTTCTCAAACCTCTCTCGGATTTTTTGGGCTTTTTGTTTTATATCTGTAAAAGAGGTGGTAATGCTTTCTTCTTTATCTGGAGTGAGACTATAGGGTGCTTTCTCTGTCTCGTGTCTTGGAGACTTTGTTTTTATCAGTTTTTTCATTTCAGTTTTATATCTTATAGACCTGAATCCAGCTTTTAGTACGCTCATTAACAATAATACACAACAAATTATTAACTGAAAGGGTTTATTTAGTGAATGGGAATTTTTTTGTCCAGAGGGGGGCTTTTTTGTGTGAACAGCAACATCGATGCATCTCTGGTGGGTGACACGTTTTCTTGCTCTTTTTTCCAGTGTAGTCATTCTTGTGACTTTTTGTTGTGTTTTTATTGCTATTTTGTGTTTATTCTATGGGTGTGTATACCATGTAGAAATGTATGCCTGGAATGTGCGCCGGGTGTGGGGTGTGGGCGGAGCTTCTCTTGGCCGCAGCGAGTTCTCCGCGGAGGTCTCCAGACTGGGAGGGCTGGCACCCGTGTTGCTGGTTGGTGTGTCGCTCCTCCGGTCGTGTGCCGGCGCGACTGTCTCTTGTCTGCTGGGGGCCTGTCGCTGGTGGTCTTGGTTGACGGCTCGTCCGGCTAGTCGGCTCCTTTGATGTGCTGATTGACATCCCAGTCGACCTATACAAAAAATACCATCCATTTAAATATCACAGTAACCTTTACTACAGCATTACCCTTGAGAAAGTGCCGGTATACGGCAGGAAACGCGTTGGTTTTTTTTTATTGTTGTCCTGAGTTTTAATGGTGTGAGGGTCTACTACCCCTGCACCTTTTAAGAATTAAAGACACCTTTTTATAAGTCAGAATCTTGGCTTTTTCTCAAATCCACGTGCGCTGGGTCCGCCATTTTAACCTTTTTATCTGCATCTATCCGGCGTTCATCCGGACCCCGGAATCTATCAGACCAGCGGCCGCCGTGATAAGGGCTACGGCACCACAAAGCCCCGCAAGCGCATATGAGAGTTGTGCCTCTATAATACGAGCGCAACCTCAGAAGGTAAGCACATTTACCTATTCTTTCAATTCATCTTTATTTTTACAACCTTCACTATTGTGCGCCCTCTTTGTGTTTTTTCCTTTATATCCTATATATCCACGGAGCCCTGATCCCGGGATCTCTGAAATCTGAAAGGGTTGGCAGCCATTTGAAGAATATGGACTACTTCAAAAACAGGACATATCCTCAGAGACACTTTTCTGCAGGAACTAAATGAGGAAAAGCAGAATGGCCCGATGGACCCTCAGTCGGAGTTAAGTATAAAATTTAGTGAAGAAGATACCAATATAATGACTGAACTTTTCAATTCACTTGAAAAAAGACTCCGCACTGAAGCACAGCACAACTTAGATATAATGTTTTTATCTGTGTATAACAAACTTAACCTGATTCCTAAGGGTCTCCAGATATTTCTTTCTCCCACTTTTACTAACGATACCACATTTGTAGCCGAATGGGAACACATATTGGAAGAATGCTCACTAAAACTTATAGATCTCCTTACTAGGAAAAGGAGCTCACTTATCAATTTCACGATAGGGGAGATTGAAAATATTTTACAAGATCTTTCTAAATTTGAACTACATCAAGATTTCTTGAAAATTAACAATCGCGTTACCACGGAAATTTGAAAGCAACTTATTTATATGTAAAAAAGGAAAACTCAATAGAGATAAGGAATTGAACAAAAATAAAAAGAAAAAAGAAAATAATTCCAATATAGATATCCCAAAAGAACCTCAACCAAGTTTTAGAAAAAACACCCCATTAAATAAAGCAAAATCCTCCTCTTGTGTAAACTCTAAATTCCACCAGAAAAGGCTAGGTTCTCTAACCTCAGATACTAGCCACCCGACTAATATATCTATTAAAACGAACACATCCCTGACAACAAGAGAAACTGTTCCAGATAATGCTAAACCAAATATATCCGTTACGGCCCATAATGAAGATGCTAATTATTTATCCCCAAGGAAGCTATCGGACATAAGAGCTACCCTCAAGGATCTAAAAGGGATCCAATCGACAGCTAGTGCTGGGGCCATTCCCAAAAATTCCATTAGGGCCAAGAACACATCTACTAGCCCAGAAGGACCCAATACTAATAAGGATAAAGAGGTGAAAACCAATCCCAAAGTACATCTCAAACAAAAGGAATCTGAAGGCAATAGGGAACTACCTGTGATACACGATCTAAATACTTTAACACAAAGCACCATGTCACAGTTTGAAAGAAACTTCACCAGATTTATTACGACAGTTTCTCCAAGACATGAGACAGAGAAAGCACCATATAGTCTCACTCCAGATAAAGAAGAAAATATCACCACCTCTTTTACAGATATAAAACAAAAAGCCCAAAAAATCCGAGAGAGGTTTGAGAAAATCAAGTCGGAACATAATGGCTTTAGAACAGACTTTAACGAATCCCTTTCTCCATCATTGTCTTCACAATTCACTACTCATGAGATGTCTAACACCTCCCTCCCATTTATAGACATGGATACCACCATCACTGAAATAAACACAGAAGGGCAAAATATACCCCTTTTTTTAGGGGTCCCCCCCCACCGTCTCCCAATACAAAACCAGCCACCAAACGAAAAGGCCTATTAGAGGGGGCAGAGCGGGGACCCGCAGGAAAAAAAGAAAGGTCCCTGTCTCTCACTTAGATATCTCTTCTGTACATTTGACTCCAGAATTGGAACTACAAAAACAAGGTATATTCAATTTATCCGAATACAATTTAGACTCCCATGAAATTAGTGTTTTGTCCAAAGGTCTTTTTTTCTGTCCCACCAATAACGATATCAAACACTTTGATTTATTTCTAGACCTACATCACCTAGTACGTAAACTCACTCTCACAAGACACTTTTCTATGCACCCTAACTTGGCAGAACCCACCACTACCACAACAGAAGAAGAAGAATGCATCGAAATTCCTAATAAATCAAAATTTTACCCCACTCAGTCCCAGGGGCATTACATCAAAACTTTTTTTGATTTAGTATCTGACGAATTACAACTCATCACTCCAGCTAATAGAAACTCTAATCTCACTAAACAAGAACAAATAGCCATTAAGAGAATGAAGGATAACCATGACATAGTGGTGCGACCGGCGGATAAGGGTGGCGGTACTGTAATATTGGATTATGAAAAGTACCAAATAGAGGCAAAAAATATTTTAAGTGATAAAACCTATTACAAAATTATTTTACATGATCCATTTCAGGAAGTCCAAAACGTATTACTTGACAACTTGAATCAAGCAGTAACTGATAATATCATCACCAAAAAAGATAAATATTTCATATATATTCCAGAACCAAACATACCTTTCTTTTACTTCCTTCCCAAGATACACAAAAATCTAAAAAAACCCTCCCGGACGCCCTATCATATCAGGGATCAATTCTAGCACCAGCCAATTATCACACTTCTTAGATCTCCACCTCCAACCTCATGTAATCAAGTTGAAAAGTCACCTCAGAGATTCAGGCCACCTTATCCAGTATTTGACAGATTTGCCACCTAATTCTGACTATATTCTAATTACAGCGGATGTCACCTCACTTTATTCAAATATTCCACATGACTTAGGTATTAATTGCGTCAGAAACCTCTTGGAAAATAACACCAATTTTTCAAACGAAAAAAAGGCTTTCCTAGTGAAAAGTCTAAAATTCATTTTGGAAAATAATTATTTTAAATACAATGACACCACCTATCACCAGGTAAAAGGCACCGCTATGGGGACCAGAATGGCACCCTCTTATGCCAACATTTTTATGGGAGCCTTTGAGGACCAATATATATATGGCCAACCCCAATATATGCAGTATATTAACTTGTACAAAAGATACATAGACGACCTGTTTTTCATATGGTCGGGACCTGTTATTATGATTCCAGAGTTTATCAATTTTCTAAACAACAATACCTGGAATCTCCAGTTCACGGCTAATCATAGCCCACACTCTATTGTTTTTCTGGACCTAAATGTGACACTCAAAAAGGACAGATTTATTACCTCTACTCATTTTAAAAAAGTAGATTCCAACACTTATATTCAATTTGACAGTGCACATTATAAGCCCTGGTTAATCAATATCCCCTACGGCCAGTTCAAGAGGGTCCGGAAAAATTGCACAGAAGATGAGGAATTTTTGAACCAAGCAAAATTCCTGGAAAGCAGATTTAAGGAAAAAAGGTATCCCAGAACCCTTTTAGAAGACGCCATGGACAGAACATCCAAACTCACCCAAATAGACTGTCTAACTCAAAAGAACACAGAGGAGACTAAAACAAAGTCCAAAACTTTCAAAACTTCTATAGACTCAAAAATCAAACATTCTCTTATCACCCAATTTAATTCATCTCATTCTAAAATAAAACAAATCCTTACCAAGCATTGGTATCTATTGAAGAAAGATCCTTTTCTAGGTCCTGTGATCCCAGAGAAACCTAATCTGATTTTCAGGAGGGCTCCGAACATTAAAAATATACTAGCTCCCAGTCGAGTGAGAAATCAACCCAAAGACGTCAATACGAGTCCCACTGCAACAGGCAGTTTTGCATGCGGTACCCCTGGCTGCCTATGTTGTAAAACTATATGTAACACATCAAATATAACCTCTACTAATACGAATAGTACCTATCCTATCAAGTTCCACCTTACCTGTAAAAGTTCTTTTGTAATTTATGTGATAGAATGCTCCTGCCGTCTACAATACGTCGGCAGGACTACCTGTGCGCTCCATATCAGACTAAATGGCCAGAGGGCCTGTGTCAAAAAAGGTGACATAAAACAAAGCGTGGCTTTACACTGCAAGCTAGCACACCAACAAAATATTGACCATATTCCGATTAATCACATCAATAGATTCCAGACATCGCAAAAAAGAGAGATGTTCTGGATCTATAGATTATAAACCTTGCAACCCAAAGGTCTGAACGATATGATGGAACTTATACGCTACAATGAAATCACCACCTTCGTTTTAGTTCTATAGGGTCGACTATCTCTTTGTTATTTAGGGTTTCCCTATATATTCCTATACTGAACGTCATCCTCTTTATAGAACTTTCCCTATAATTTTGTCATTTTTTTATGATAATATACGTAATAATTTAGTAATTGGGTATGTAGGGTTCTCCACACAGTTTAGATCCACATAGTTTACCTACGCTCCAATAATGTGCTCATAGCATCAACACTAGTCTTTTTCATAGTGCTATCTCATTTTTCTTTTTATAGCTACTCCCTAACTAGATATTTACTACATCCGTCGTTCCAGCCTCTTCATCGCAACTCCATATTCAGCCCAATATCTAGATGCACATATTTATTTTCCATTCATTTTACACCGAGAGCAGCCCTCGGCATCATTGGTAGGTTTAAAGTACCTGCCTTAGGTTGTATCGGCTAATACAGCTCAATAGCAGAACATTCGCGGTACAACGCTCTCTGCATTTTCCTATTCACTTTCCCATAGTGAGCATCTCATTCTATTAGTGACGTTCATAATAGCCGCTTTTTTCCTCTTTGGGATGTTACTCTTACACGGACAAGCTCCCTACACTCTTTTCCTATGTTATTTTCCATAGAGATTAGCTCTCTCTACGATTGGCCAGTTCTTAATACCCGCTCCATCCTGATTGGCTGTTTCAGTTTCACACAGACAAGCGCCCCGTTTATTTTCCCATGTTATTTCCCATAGAGAGTAGCTCTCTCTACCATTGGCCAGTTCAGAATACCCGCTCTTTTCTGATTGGCTACACTATTTTACACAGATAAGCGCCCGTAACACTTTTCCCATGTTAATTCCCATAGAGAGTAGCTCTCTCTACCATTGGCCAATTTCATAATACCCGCCTCTCTTTGATAGGCCAGATCAGTTCTCTATTCATTTACCTATACCTAGCGCCCCTAATAATTTCACATGTATTTTTACATAGGAAGTAGCTCCATCTCTCATTGGCTGGTTCATAATATCCGCCAGTAATCTCATTGGTCCAAATAATAGTAAACTTATTTATACTGTATCTCATAGGACACTTTGTTTTTATCAGTTTTTTCATTTCAGTTTTATATCTTATAGACCTGAATCCAGTTTTTAGTACGCTCATTAAGGCCGTGTTCACACGGCTTATTCCCGACGGATTTGTGAGTGCAATCCGGCTCACAAATCCGCCGTGAATAAGGGGCGGGGGCGGGGCCGGAGCGCGGCGGGGGCGCCGCTCCCCGGCCCCATAGACGTATTGCGCCTGGATAATGTGCATGTCACTTTATCCCCCCGCGGCGGATTCGCCGAGCGGGGAGGAGCGACGGAATCCACTGTTCTCTATGAGAGCAGTGAATTACCGTAATGACAGGGACGGATTGGCGCCGTACTGAAGCGCAAATCCGGCGCGGAGTACGGCGCCAATCCGCGGACAAATAAGCCGTGTGAACGAGGCCTAATAATAATACACAACAAATTATTAACTGAAAGGGTTTATTTAATAAATAAAAAAAAAATTTATACAGAAAAAAGTTTTTTTATATAAACAGCAACATCGATGCATCTCTAGTAAATAACACATTTTCTTGCTCTTTTTTCCAGTATAATCATTCTTGTAACTTTTTATTATGTTTTTATTACTATTTTTTGTTTATTCTATAAATGTATATACCATATAAAAATATATGCCAAATGTAAAATGTAAGCAACACTTCTCTTGGCCGCAGCGAGTTCTCCGCGGAGGTCTCCAGACTGGGAGGGCTGGCACCCGTATTGCTGATTGATGTACCGCTCCTCCAATCGTATAGAGACACGACTGTCTCTTGTCTGCTGGGGGCCTGTCGCTGGTGGTCTTGATTGACAGCTCATCCAACTAGTCGGCTCCTTTGATGTGCTGATTGACATCTCAGTCGACCTATACAAAAAATACCATCCATTTAAATATCACAGTAACCTTTACTACAGCATTACCCTTGAGAAAGCGCCGGTATACGGCAGGAAACGCGTTGTTTTTTTTTTATTGTTGTCCTGAGTTTTTAATGGTGTGAGGGTCTACTACCCCTGCACCTTTTAAGAATTAAAGACACCTTTTTATAAGTCAGAATCTTGGCTCTCTCTCAAATCCACGTGCGCCGAGTCCGCCATTTTACCTTTTTATCTACAGGAGAGGATTAGATACACAGCTCAGCAGCCAGTATCACACAGGATAGGATTAGATACACAGCTCAGCAGACGGTATCACACAGGATAGGATAAGATACACAGCTCAGCAGACAGTATCACAAAGGATAGGATTAGATACACAACTCAGCAGCACGGTTATCACACAGGATAGGATTAGATACACAGCTCAGCAGACTTTATCACACAGGATAGGATCAGATACACACCTCAGCAGACGGTATCACACAGGATAGGATTAGATACACAGCTCAGTAGACAGTATCACACAGGATAGGATCAGATACACAACTCAGCAGACGGTATCACACAGGATAGGATTAGATACACAGCTCAGCAGACAGTATCACACAGGATATGATTAGATACCCAGCTCAGCAGACAGTATCACACAGGATAGGATTAGATACACGACTCAGCAGATAGCATCACGTAGGATAGGATTAGAAACACAGCTCAGCAGACAGTATCACACAGGATAGGATTAGATACACAGCACAGCAGACAGTATTACACAGGATAGGATTAGATACACAGCTCAGCAGACAGTATCACACAGGATAGGATTAGATACACAGCTCAGCAGATAGTATCACACAGGATAGGATTATATGTAGAGAAAAGAAACAAAGGGGAGGGAAGATGGCGCTCTATAGTGAAGATACGTCTGGAAGTGAATAAAAAGCAGACAAATATCGGTAATCCTCTCACCTGCAGGTGTTGTGCTGCTATTTTAGAGGCACAACGCTCATAAGAATTTGATCGGCTATATTAGGCCACAAAGACAGCAGCCGTGTGGTCCAAACCCCTGTAGTATAATCCTCGGGGAACAATCGTGGAACAAAAATATAGAAAAAAATAGAAGCGGGCGCTCGTCCACAAACGAATTCCTCGTGCAGGCAGTGGCGTAGATATAAAAGAGATTTATTTAAATAAGAACAATAAAATGCATAACGCGTTTCGTGTCATAAAGACACTTCCTCAGATGCTGGGTTATTACACACGGTACAAGGGAAACAATACCTGCTTATATACTTAGTAACACAGCATGTGATTGGTGTTTCCTATGCAGACCAATCACCTTTATTGTTAAAGGAAGTTATCAAAGTTGGGAAAACCTATAACATTGTTTCAAAGTATGTGTCAAAATAGAAACAGATCCCATTGGTCTGGAGACTAGCAGCGGGAGATTCGTACCGACCAATGAAAGAAAAAGCTGCTCGGTTACACTGATGCTTTGTGAAAACCTCTTAGTCAATCCTGAAAGAAACAATTTGCAGAACAAAAATAGGTGCGTCTGAAAGGGGAAAAAAAAAAAAAATCCCATAGAGCAAACCAGAAATTCTAATCTATGCAGCATTCACAATGAAAACATCCAGATAGATGTGCGATGTTACAGGCACATCTGTACATGCAGAAAACTATAAATGTCATAAGGACTAGAAGTGGTGATAGAAGTAGGAGACCTGGTGTGATGACGGCTCATATATGTGGAGCGCTGATCATCACGGGCTGCTCGTATTAACAGAGGCATTTCTGCAAAGCAGATAGAGTGTATCCGATAGGAGAATGGACGGGCCAATGACAAGGAGCGGTACAAAATTTTGTCCAATAGGAGAAAAGAAAACCAGGTGGACTTGTAATATAATATATCACACTGCCTAATCAAATAGATGGAAGCGCTGTTGAAACGGCCCATATTGGGTGTATCATTTGATAATAATAGGCTTATATAGATGTAACATCATACTCATATAAAAACATATTAAACGATTATCGAATATATATATAAAATACAAAATACAGATAGAATGAAAGTATATACAATTATGGTATACCATATAATACTAGTTACTTGTAGTAGTGGGACCTTTGATGTTGGAGACTAAGATGTAAACTAAGTGAAGTAAAAGTTAAAAGTTAGAAAACGAGTTCAACCGTTCATTTAAACCCTTTGGGATTCACTGTTTGCAGAGCGAACATCCAGAACACTTCTCGTTTTTGCAGTATACGGAATCTATCGTAGGTATCGTTTGTTATATGATCTATTGGTTGTATAGTTAATTTAGTTGGATCTTGTTGGTGAAAATCTCTAAAGTGTCTAGATACACTGGGTTTGGGGGTCACCCTTATTGATTCGTGATCTGTGTCCATTAAGACGTAAATGCAAAGGACGTGTGGTGCGGCCCACATATTGGAGGCCACAATCACATTGGATTAAATAGATCACGAAGGAGCTTTTACAATTTAGAGCATGTTTCATTTTATGGGTAACTTTTGTGGTGGTAGAGAAAAAAGAAGACGCTTTTACGATAGATCTGCAACATAGGCAAGAGGTGATGCCGCAGGGGGTACTGCTCGAACCGATATTGTCCTTAGAGTCTATTTCGTCAGGACCACGGATTCGGCTCGGGGCAATTAGGTTTTTAATATTCGGTGCCCTTTTAAAGATTATGCCAGGATGTTCCGGTAATGATGGTAGTAAATAAGGATCACTTCGGACAATGTGCCAATGTTTCCGAAGTATCTTTTTAATTTGTGCATGACCTGTATTGTATTGAGTGACCAAGGAAAATTTTCTCCTCGATTCACTTATTTGTTTGTTTTGTACAGATTCTGTAGTTTTTTGATCTTTTCTATATGGAAGGCAATCTTTTTGTTGTAAAGAAGCTACTTTGTTTTCTGCATCCTTCAATAAAACTCGTGGATACCCTTTTTCCAGAAACCTATTTCTGAGTATAGCAGTTTGTTTTTTATATGTCCCATCATCTGTGTAGTTTTTACGAACATGTCTATACTGACCATATGGCACATTAGTAATCCATGGTTTATAGTGCCCGCTGGAAAAATGGATATAGCTGTTCACATCCACTTTTTTTTAAAAAAAGTGGCAGTTTTAAAAATTCCATTGTGCTGAAATATCTCCAAATCCAAAAATTCTATTTTTAAAGAATCCCAATGGGATGTGAATTTAATGTCCCACCAATTTTTATTGATATCAGAAATAAAGATTTGCAGCAGATCAGATGATCCCGTCCAAATAAAGAAGAGGTCATCAATGTACCTCTGATACAGAGGTACATGTTTAAAAAAGAGGATGAGAGTAAATGAAATTAGATTCGAAGACCCCCATAAAAAGATTCGCGTAAGAAGGGGCGACCCTCGTTACCATAGCTGTTCCCTTGATTTTGATGATTAAAGACCCCATTATATTTGAAAAAATTATTTTGGAGGATAAAATCCAAACCTTTCATGATGACATTTTTTAATGTAATGTTCAAATCACTATCTTTGTCTAGCACGTGGGCGACATATTGTAAACCTAAATTGTGAGGGATATTGGTGTAAAGACCGGTCACGTCCATAGTGACCAATATGCTGGGCTGGTCACATTTGAAATCAGAAAGTAATTGAATTAATTGGCCTGAGTCCCTCAAATAGCTTTGTAACTCTTTCACGTAGTTCTGTAGATGTAAATCAATGAAGTGGGAGAGATTACTCGTCATAGAATTTATCCCCAATATAATGGGTCTACCCGGAGGGGCCTGAATATTTTTATGCATCTTTGGTAAAAAATACAGAAATGGAGTACTCGGCTCTTCTATTTGGATAAAGTTTTTTTCTTTTTTATTTATAGCCCCATTTGTATAGACTTGGTTTATTAGTTCTAAAAAAATCGATTTCCAATTTGGGAAAGGGGTCTTCAGGACATGATGAATAATATTCAATTACTCTCTGATTTCAAATGTGACCAGCCCAGCATATTGGTCACTATGGACGTGACCGGTCTTTACACCGATATCCCTCACAATTTAGGTTTACAATGTGTCGCCCACGTGCTAGACAAAGATAGTGATTTGAACATTACATTAAAAAATGTCATCATGAAAGGTTTGGATTTTATCCTCCAAAATAATTTTTTCAAATATAATGGGGTCTTTTATCATCAAATCAAGGGAACAGCTGATGACTAGTCGGCGAGTCGGCGTCTCAATTCACTAAGAGACCATAAAGTGTTGAGAATCCAATATTTGTTACTGCGCATGCGCTGGAAGCGCGTGTAACCTTAGAAACGCTTCGGGCTTGTCATGCTCCTGCTGGGGCGGGCGCAGGCGCTTCCAGTGAATTGAGACACTGACTCGCACGGCGTCATTGCATAGTCATCAGCGCTCTGGCTAACTTCAGAGCACATGACCAGAAGAGTTTTCCGGTCGCCATGGTTTCGCGCTGATGCTGACGCATGCGTAGTGGGTAAACGGGCACGCCGAATACCGGAAGAACTTCCAGCTGGTCTGCACATAAGGTTGGTCAGTCTCTCTTGTAGTAGCCACTATCTGCGCATTTGGCAGGGATATCCTGACTGCCGCTGCCTCTTATCTCTATGAGGTCTACATTCCCCTGATGAACCCCCGAATCTATAAAGCGGGGGGAAACGCGTCAGGACGGAAAATATGGGACTAACAAGGAAATATAAAAGATAAGGTCGTATGATCTGATTTGATTCGATATATTGTCATCTATCTGAATGGTTAAATGCTGTATTTCACGAATCTGGATCTCCTTATCTGAATTATATTGAGTGACCTATATATCACCTATCTGAAGTTGTGATAACCACTGCAATCCTTTTGTCTTATCTTTAATATTTTTGTTGACAAGGTTTAAGTGTGATATTATCGCCCAGTAAGGGATTGTACAGGACGTAATAGGCTAGACTAAAAGGTGGGGCCGCCCCTTTTTCGGGACGATTACCCTGCCAAATTAGGTAGGTGAGTGTAGGGTACGTATAGGGATAGAATATCCCTGTCTATACTTATAGTGTAGCGGTGTTAGGGTATGTAGTTTGCTTTTATCTTTTGGTATCTTTTTATAGGCTGGTCCACCAGTGGGATTGATTTCTTGGGGCCACCAGTGGAGATGATTCTTGGGATCCACCAGTGGAGTTGATTCTTGGGGCCACCAGTGGAGTTGATTCCTGGGGCCACCAGGGGGAGACCCATTCTTGGGGGCCACCAGTGGAGATGATTCTTGGTGGCCCACCAGTGAGTTTGATTTTTTGGGGTCCACCGTGGAGTTGATTCTTGGGGCCACCAGTGGAGTTGATTCTTGGGGCCACCAGTGGATTTGATTCTTGGGCCCACCAGTGGAGATGATTCGGGGATCCACCATGGAGTTGATTCTTGGGGCCACCAGTGGAGTTGATTCTTGGGGCCACCAGTAAAAGCTGATTCTTGGGCCCACCAGGGGAAAGTTTGATTATTGGGGGCCACCAGGGACTGATTTTCTTGGGGTGCACCAGTAAAGTTGATTCTTGGGCCCACCAGTGGAGTTGATTCTTGGGGCCACCAGTGGAGTTGATTCTTGGGGCCACCAGTGGAGTTGATTCTTGGGGCCACCAGTGGGATTGATTCTTGGGCCCACCAGTGGAGATGATTCTTGGAATCCACCAGTGGAGTTGATTCTTGGGGCCACCAGTGAAGTTGATTCTTGGGGCCCACCAGTAGAGCTGATTCTTGGGGCCCACCGATGGAGTTGATTCTGGAGCCCACCAGTGGAGTTGATTCTTGGGTCCACCAGTGGAGTTGATCTTGGGGCCACCAGTGGAGATTTTCTTGGGGTCCACTAGTGAGTTGTTTTCCTGGGGCCACCAGGGGAGCTGTTTCCCTTTGGAGCCACAAGTGGAGTTTGTTTATTTGGGGCCACCAGTGGTGTTGATTCTTGGGGCCACCAGTGGAGCTGATTCTTGGGGCCACCAGTGGAGATGATTCTTGGGGCCACCAGTGGGGATGATTCTTGGGGCCACCTGTGGAGATGATTCTTGGGGCCACCAGTGGAGTTGATTCTTGGGGTCACCAGTGGAGTTGATTCTTGGGGCCACCAGTGGAGATGATTCTTGGGGCCACCAGTGAAGTTGATTCTTGGGGCCACCAGTGGAGTTGATTCTTGGGGCCACCAGTGTAGATGATTCTTGTGGCCACCAGTGGAGCTGATTCTAATTGGCAGGGAGCCAATGGCGTCCTGCTCCAATATGGTTTTTAACTGTTTGCACATTCTAAGAACACACAAACAGTGAAAAAACCTCGACCCAGAAATCCATGGAATAAGTCCTAGACTCCCAGGACATACATTCATCAATGGGGCCCCTGTGCTTGTGGGGTCCCCGGGCAACTGCCGAGTAAGCTCTGTGGATAAGGGGGCCCTGGGGAGCTCTGTTCAGCCGGATAAACTCTTTGGGTACACTTTACCCCATTGGCCTTATGTATGAAAACTGACTAAGAATAAGACTGTCCTTGTTGCCCATAGCAACCAATCAGAGGTCGTAGTAACCAATCAGAGCCCATAGCAACCAGAGATCATAGCAACCAATCAGAGCTCATAGCAACCAGAGATCATAGCAACCAATCAGAGCTCATAGCAACCAGAGTTCATAGAAACCAATCAGAGCCCATAGCAACCAGAGATCATAGTAACCAATCAGAGCCCATAGCAACCAATCAGAGCTCATAGAAACCAATCAGAGCCCAACGAACCAATCAGAGCCCATAGCAACCAGAGATCATAGCAACAATCAGAGCTCATAGCAACCAATCAGAGCTCAGCTTACATTTGTTATCCAGTGCTGGAAAAATTAAAGCTGAGCTCTGATTGGTTGCTATGGGCTCTGATTGGTTGCTATGAGCTCTGATTGGTTGCCATGGGCTCGGATTGGTTGTTATGGGCTCTGACTGGTTACTATGAGCTCTGATTGATTGCTATGGGCTCTGATTGGTTGCTATGGGCTCTGATTGGTGGCTATGGGCTCTGATTGGTTGCTATGGGCTCGATTGGTTGCTATGGGCTCGATTGGTTGCTATGGGCTCTGACTGGTTGCTATGGGCAAGAAGGACAGTCTTACGCTTAGGCAGTTTTTATAAATGAGGCCCATTGTAACTAGAAATTAGGACTGTTTGGGCCCAATCGGTATTTTCTGGACCGCGTGCTTCCCTCTGTGTGTAGAACTGCATCTGGGTGAGCAGAACGAGTCCTGTTCATGCCAGTTAAGTTTCCTTTATTCAGGTCGAGGTGGAGCCGGTATCACTGTTCATCCTGAACTTCCTGGTTCATGAATAGAATTCTAGAACTGCGGTGAAGACTTACACACAGGAAGAATAATAGGGACAATGAGCAGGAAGGACTGTTGAAATGACGGCGACTTAAGTGCTGCTGTAACCCGGCAGCTGTGGTCCCTGGGAGTCTGTGCAGGTGGAGCGTTCTTTGTTCTCCAGCACATGACACAGCCCAGCTCCTTATCTCACTGCTCACCCCATTTATGGCCGTTACAGGGCGAAAGAAGGACCCTTGCGCAAGGTCATCACTACAATGCCATCACCGCCCCTTACATAGGTCACATGACAAGGGTGGAGGATATACTGCTCCGAGTCCCATCATGTCTTGCCAAATGGATCATAACCAGTGTTGGACTGGGCCTATCAGTGGGATTGCTTCTGGGGCCAAGCAGCGGAGTTGATTATTGGGGCCACCAGTGTAGATGATTCTTGGAGCCCACCAGTGGAGATGACTCTTGGGGCCACGAGTGGAGTTGATTCTTGGGGCCACCAGTGGATATGATTTTTGGGGCCACCAGTGGAGTTGATTCTTGGGGCCACTAGTGGAGTTGATTCTTGGGGCCACCAGTGGAGTTGATTTTTGGGGGCCACCAATGGAGATGATTCTTGGTGCCACCAGTGGAGAAGATTCTTGGGGCCACCAGTAGAGAAGATTCTTGGAGCCCACCAGTGGAGTTGATTCTTGGGGCCACTAATGGAGTTGATTCTTGGGGCCACCAGTGGAGCTGATTCTTGGGGCCACCAGTGGAGTTGATTCTTGGGGCCAAAAGTGGAGGTGATTCTGGGACCACCAGTGGAGTTGATTCTTGGGGCCACTAGTGAGTTGATTCTTGGAGCCACCAGTGTAATTGATTCTTGGGGCCACCAGTGGTGTTGATTCCTTGTGCCCACCTGTGGATATGATTCTTGTGGCCCACCAGTGGAGTTGATTCTTGGGGCCCACCAGTGGAGTTGATTCCTTGGGGCCACCAGTGGAGTTGATTCTTGGGCCCACCAGTGGAGATGAATCTTGGGGCCCACCAGTGGAGTTGATTCTTGGGTCCACTAGTGGAGATGATTCTTGGGGCCACCAGTGGTGTTTATTCTTGGGAGCCACCAGTGGAGTTGATTCTTGGGGGCCACCAGTGGAGATGATTCTTGGGGCCACCAGTGGAGTTGATTCTTGGGGGCCACCAGTGGAGATGATTCTTGGGGGCCACCAGTGGAGTTGATTCTTGGAGGCCACCAGTGGAGTTGATTATTGGGGCCACCAGTGGAGTTGATTATTGGGGCCATCTATATATATATATATATTTATACATAAAAACTAAGCTTAAGATATAGTAAAAAGTCAAAATAATTAGTAGAATATATGGCAGAGGCAAGCGCTGTAATGTTCCAACCCACATGGACTAAGGAGAAGTAAAAGGTTAGATTAGGAAGGGGGTGAACGGCCGGGACAGGGAGGAGTTAAGCCAATGACTTGTAGCAGTGTTCATTTTAGAACATGAATATAATTCCAGGAGGACAGTGAAGACTGACACAGAGAAACCAGGGGAATGTAACTTATATCTGTAGATACAATCAATGCAGTGACACAATGAATGTCATGGGGGCGCTACTGCTGATGGATCAGTGACTTGCTTGTGGAAACTGCAAGTGAATGGCACAATAGGCGGCACACCTGCCTGTGACTGATCCACCAGGTTGCGCCCCACCCACGCAGATTTCACAACACTTCCGTGTTTATAGATTCCTAAAGTCCTAATAACTTTTCCTCTGCTGGGTTCTAGGAAAGCTTGGTTACCACCGATATAGTCACCCAGCTTTCCCAGGAGCAGATACAAGTAAAAAATAGGATGTAATGTAGAAGCTTTAGTTCCCAGCCTCATACAGAATGCGTTGGCTGCGGCCCGGTCACTCCCTGAGCAAATAAAGAGGCGCATTCCCGAAAACCACAGGTAGTCACCGACTAATCCTAAGAATCCGCTGTGAGCAAACACTCGAAAGTTCTGCCCAAAAATTTCACAACATGGGCATGAAAGGGAAGGATCTCACGGTGACTATCGCCATCTGCTGACCAATACTGGAAATGCACCGATACAAAGCTCCAAATCTCCTGCATGTATGTGAACAGGAATATTTCCATTTATTGACAGCAAGCAGAGGTGGGGAGAAAGGAAACACTGTGTGTGTTAGGAAGTCTTCACGGCTTCATCAGGTGTTCAGTGTATGAGAATGCAGCACTCATCATCCCCTGCACTACTGCACCCATCATCACCCGCACTACTGCATCCATCATCACCTCAATACTGCATCCATCATCACCTGCAATACTGCACCCATCATCACCCACACTACTGCACTCATCACCCACACTACTGCACCCATCATCACCCGCACTACTGCACCCATCATCACTCGCACTACTGCACCCATCATCACCCACACTACTGCACCCATCATCACCCGCACTACTGCACCCATCATCACCTGTACTATTGAATCCATCATCACCCGCACTACTGCACCCATCATCACCCGCACTGCTAAACCTATCACCTGCAATACTGCACCCATCATCCCCGCCACCTGCACCCCCCACCTGTACTATTGAATCCATCATTACCCGCACTACTGCACCCATCATCACCCGCACTGCTAAACCTATCACCTGCAATACTGCACCCATCTCACCCCCCACTACGCACCCCATCACCTCAAACTGCACCCATCATCACTCGCACTACTGCATCCCCATCACCTAATACTGCTCCCAATCACTCGACTACTGCACCATCTCCCCGCACTACTGCACCCCCACACTCGCACTACGCTCCATCATCAAACCCCCCCACTGCGCATCCCTATCCTCGCACACGCACCCATCATCACTCGCACTACTGCATCCATCATCACCCGCAATACTGCACCTATCATCACTCGCACTACTGCATCCATCATCACTCGCACTACTGCATCCATCATCACCTCAATACTGCATCCATCATCACCTGCAATACTGCTCCCATCATCACCCGCACTGCTAAACCTATCACCTGCAATACTGCACCCATCATCACCCGCACTGCTAAACCTATCACCTGCAATACTGCACCCATCATCACCCGCACTGCTACACCTATCATCACCCGCACTACTGCACCCATCACCCACACATTAAACCCCTTTTGCCCACATACGCAGATAATCATTGCACTTCTCACCCATATCACCCCATGCTGCAACCCATCACCCGCACTGCTGCACCCATCATCACCTGCACCCATCATCACCTGCACTACTGCACCTATCATCACTCGCACTGCTGCACCTATCATCCCCGCACTGCTGCACCTATCATCCCCGCACTACTGCACCCATCATCACTCGCACTACTGCATCCATCATCACCTGCACTATTGTACCCATCATCACCCGCATACGCCCCATCATACCCACACACTGCCCCTCATCCCCCACACACTGCACTCTCCCCCGCACATTGCCCCCATCTCACCGCACTACTGATCCATCATCACCCCACACCGCACCCATCATCACCCACACTACTGCACTCATCACCCGCACTATTGCACCCATCATCACCCGCACTTCTGCACCCATCATCACCTGCACTCCTGCACCCATCATCACCCGCACTATTGTACCCATCATCACCCGCACTTCTGCACCCATCATCACCTGCACTCCTGCACCCATCATCACCTGCACTATTGAACCCATCATTACCCGCACTACTGCACCCATCATCACCTGCACTATTGAACCCATCATTACCCGCACTACTGCACCCATCTTAAATCAGACCAGACAAGCTGCCTCAGACAGGTGAGTGACAGGACGGATTGACCACACATGTGGGGTGGGGAGGGGAAAAGCAGAAAAATCTCTGCAGACAAAAAGTTCGAGATATTTGGCTGAAATTTCAGGATGAACATAAAATTTCTTGAACTTTGTTTTAAATGTCCTAAATGCCCCATCTCTCCCCTACATGAGCCGATCTCTCCCCTACATGAGCCGATCTCTCCCCTACATGAGCCGATCTCTCCCCTACATGAGCCGATCTCTCCCCTACATGACCATCCTCCCCCACATGACCATCTTCCCCTACATGGCCGATTCTCCCCTGTAATGCTCTCGTCCAGGTTCGGGTTTCAGGACTTTCTGCAAACCTGTGATCCTAAGGGCCATGTTCACCCCGGGTTTAAAATGGGCCCAATTCGGGCTGTAAATTTCACACCGAGTGCCAAATTACGGGCTGAATCCGTCCCTCATTACGGTAACCACATTTCATAGAGTTATGGATTAGGGCCCCTCCCTGCTCGGGGAATCCGCCCGGGGGGGGAAATTTACATGTGAATTACTGCGGGTATACGCGCCCCTAGCAGTGATTGTTATGGGCCGGGGAAGTGCCGGCCCCCCCTCACTCCCCCCCCCCCGCCCCGCCCCCGTCCACACGGCGTAAATTTCGGGGGGAAATTACGCCCCCCATTTTAAACCGGTGAACCTAGCCCAAAAAGGACTTAAAGGGAAAAATTTCCCAAAAAGGTTTTGGCCCGAATGCCCAATACATTTTGGGGTCAATCTGAATTTGGGTTTAAACCGTCCCCTCATCCTGTGTTCCGTTGTGACATCATGAGCCAAACAACGCCTTACAATTGATCAGCAGGACCTCGCCATTGCCGGCTTTCCCGCGGGTGCCTCAGATGGAATGGCCACTAGCTTTGGTGTCAAGAGTGCATCAAAAGGTTGCATCAGAGATACAGAGAGACTGTGAGAGTCAAAGAAAGGAAAGAAGTGGAATCCTTTGGCTCCATACCCCCTGATGAGCGCCTCATTGTAACAATGCTCCCCCAA